>JAULKJ010000014.1:1387517-1398801 GCA_032355405.1 Rubia balearica
ATAATAATAGACATCATGTGAGATGACGATGTATTCTCCGTAACGTGTAGTTTCTGAAAAGTAAAATTTCATCGTTTATTATTAGACAGCTAAAGTTATCGGTGGTCAAACATCCTTCATAAAATGTCAAAAAAATAGTGTCATTGTTAAAAAAACAGAGGAACTATATTGGTCAACCTAAGCAAAGCATGCGTTTCTCCCGAGGACAATTTCATTCCTTCTGGATAAGTACATAAAAAATCACCTTGAATGATCATGTTTGACCGTCAATATCTCTTGCTATATATAACAATTTCGCATAATACTTTGATATATAGAAAATACATGTTAAGATGAATGTAACGATATCTCGTATGATATTTTTATTATAAATATATTAAATTATATATGGTCAAAGTTTACCAAGTTTGAGTTGAAAAAATAGATAGGCCAAAACTGGTGGGACGGAGGGAGTATGATATTGTTCAATTTGTCGTAAAAAATAGTTTCTAAATATCAATTTTTTATTACCATTAGTATACGTACGTAGGTAAACATATCAATTGTCATACGTGTTTCTTGAATAACATGCTAATTACTACAGTGTAATTCCAAATGGGAGAGAGGGAGCAGTAAAAAATTACTCTAAACGTTCCATGAATCGATTTTATTTAACTTTCACATTCATTCCCTATTTTTAAAATTGATTAATTTTAGAGACATATAAAAATATACCCTACTTCTCACTATTTTTAAAATTAATTAATTTTAGAGACATATACATATATATAATCTTACATATTTTTGAGGTGAGGATTTAAAAGATTTGAACCAGGAATTGATGGGATTAATGTTGAGCAAATGATTTTGTCGAAGCTTTCTAATGCAACTTTATGCTAAGTCATAATAATTAAGTGAGAAGTTGAATAGCATTTAGCCAAATTAATGAGTGTTTATCACATTTATTCATCTAGTCCGGGCTTAAACAACTACCTAGATTCCGCACAGTTTTTAAAATAATTGAACCCTTAATTTTATAGTAATTCATGTTGGCTAATAAACTAGTGTGAGATAAGCACTTAATTAATCTTTTGAAAATTACAAAGAGTATACTCCTTCTGTCCCATAACCGACCACTCACTTTTTGGTTCATCATTAAGAAAACTGATGTGACCACTTACATTTTGATTCAATATTTCAGAACACTGATGTGATTCAACTAATGTCCGCTCAATTTTATAAAAATATGTAAGTTTCAAAAGTGGTCGAAACTCGTGGGACGAACTAAAATAGAAAAATGACCAGTAGTTATGAGACAGAGGGAGTATATCTCATGTCACGTTTTGAGTAATTAACCATCCATCTCACCATAAGATTGATTGGGACTCTCTCACCTAAATTCTTGAATGAAAAAATATTGATAAGGGAGGTTGAAAATCCAAGATGGGAATGAAACCTTGGAAATTCATCAAATATTAAGGTTTCTAATTAGTATACGTTCACATATATGAAGCCCTTTTTGGGTGTGTGGCATGATGAACGTTGATGGAGCGAACCCTATTGCATGCATCATGATGATGCACTTGATGATGATGCTCCTCGTGCCAACAACATAGCGACAAACAGTTTCTTTTCCACAATTTAACATCCCATTCTCTCCATATCCAAACTGCTTTTCATTGGTTGCATCCACCTCCCCCTTGCTCATCAATAATCTAGTCGATGAATTAGAAAGCCGCCATCAATTGGGTTCTGAACATTGTGATTTATCTTTCCATCCGTATGTGATGTAACAGAGTTCAATAATTTCTGATTTGTGGTTGAGTGGACTTTAATCCAATCCGTATTAATCCGATTTATTTTAACCGTTTTAAAATGGGTCAAAATTGACCATATTCATATTTTTAAATTACTCATATTACCAAATTCATATTCGATTCGTTCGTCCATTTGTCATCCCTAATTAAAATTATAGAGAAAGTCCCAAGAAATGCGGTCTGTCCATAAATTTATGGACAGTCCACTGTACATTTTACTTTAAATGTTGCAATTCTTTATAAAATTCAAATACATTACTTTAAAAGTTAAAACAAGTAATAATATGTATTTGAATGCAAAAATATAAAAATACATAAAAAAAAATTAATTTTAATTTTTTGTATGTAATTTAACAAATGGAGTGTATGAGGTAAAAAATTTGTGGATTGTCCATAAACTTATGGACAGACCGTCTGTCAGGCGTTCCACTCAAAATTTTATTATCATGTATTTTAGGCACAAATAAACACAACGACTTTACATTTATATAGTACACACGAACGGGTCAAAAATGGGTTGAAATGAGTCATACCCATAGTTTTTAGAGTTAAGTGCTAAAATGATCCTGACTTTAGGATGAAAATGCCACTATAACCTTGTAATCTCAGAAAGTGCCAATATAATCTTTTGACTCCGCTGATTTTTAGTCAATTGTCTGATGGCCGGATTTTGCGGAAAAGATAATTTTGCCCTTATCGAAAAAAGGAAAAAAAAGAGAAAAGACCTTTCTGCCTCATTTCCAACCCCTCCTATTTCTTCCTCCCCTTCCTTCCTTGATTCCCCCGATTCTCTCCAGAGGTCAATCAACAATCACAGATGGCGATGTTGCTCACAACAGCTTCTTTGGAGGTGAAAGTGTCCCATGAGAAGAATTCAGTGACTTTTCTTTTGTGTACCACTCGATGAATTCATTGGCATTGGATAATTCGAGGAATTCGAGGAGGAGAGCGAGGGTGGCTATGGGGTGATGTCGGGTAGCTAGGGTTTCGAGGAAGAGGAGGGCGGAGGTGGCTATGCGGCTAAAGTTTCGAGGAGGAGGAGGAGGAGGAGAGCGGGGGGTGATCGTGGTTGGTGGCGAAGGCTAGGGTTTCGAGGAGGTTTCCTGCAGGGGTGAATGGAGAGGAGATGGAGGAGGAAGGCAGCGAGGAGGTTTCCGACGAGGTGGTGGCAGAGGTACTGCTCCAAATCTGGTGCTCATCGGTGAAGGGCGAGCGGCTATGGTTTCAAGGAGGTTTCCGGAGGGGATAAGAGAAGGGGAAATAGAGGAGGAGGGCAGTGCAGAGGTTTCTTGTGAGGTGGTGGCAGAGGTTCTCCTTCAAATCTGGTGCTCACCAATATTCGTACTATAGCAACGCCGCAGTTCGTGCACAGAAATGTCGTCGTTCGTGTTCATCTCAAAAGGAAAATATTTTTTTATCTCAATGTGTTCTATGTAAATTTAGGTACATGTGTCGTTGGAATTGGTAGTGCTGGTGAAGTGGCGGCGGAGGTCTCCGACAGAGGAAGAGGTTTCCGGCGGTGGAGCAGCCGCAGTCCTAGCGGAGGTGTAGCAATGAAGAAGATGATGAAGTGTAATTTAGGTATAATTTTTTAAACTTCTTAGTCAAGGGTGTTTCTGTCATTTAATTTCTTGTCATTGCCGGAATTTCATGTGTCAATGCCGGAATTAGGGAATTTGGCTATATTGCACAATTTTTTGAAAGTTAGGGTTAGATTGACACATAAAATAATTATTTAGGGTTAAATTGACACTTTCTTAGATTGCAGGGTTATGTTGACACTTTCCGCCTAAATTTAGGGTTATGAATGTGTTTATCCCTCTTTTAAATTATCCATATTACCCAATCAATCCATATTTGATTTGTCCGTCTTTTACCACCCCCAATTAAAATTATATTATCCCATATTTTAGATAGAATTAAACACATCGACTTTACATTTATATACTCCTTTCGTCCCACAACTATTGACCACTTTTCTATTTTGATCTGTCCCACAAGTTTTGACCACTTTTCTATTTTAGTCCGTCCCACGAGTTTTGGCCACTTTTAAAACTTATCTATTTTGGTAAAATTGAGTGGCCATTAGCTGAGCCACATCAGTTTTTTTAAAATATTGAGCCAAAATGTGAGTGACCACATCAAATTTCTTAAATATTGAGCCAAAAAGTGAGTGGTATATGGGATGGAGGAGTAGTGTTGGTTTTACTCTGATGCATCAAACTTGAGGGAATTGATGTAGAAGAATTCTTCTATTAACTTGCAAAACATATAATTTCACAAGAGACTGAACTAAAGACAACCTTAAAGTCGTGTACGAGACACTTTCTTTAAGACTTTATTTGTTCCGTTTGTGTGCATATAATTCACAACAAATATCCTCTAGGATAAAATGAAGTTTGATTGACAGAAGTGTGCATTCACCTCTCAAATCCCGAATGAACAAATCGAAAAACAAGAATTCTCTAAGAATAATGCATTATCATTCTTTCCCCCGTTGTGATGTTTTCTCTCATATTGGGCACTTCACTATTTTCTCTATATTCGGGTTGTATTCTTGTTTTTTTCTTTCAAAGTGAGGACAACTCATCTATTTATAGACTAAAGGTTTGAGATGAAATAACACATCTTTTCATGACATATACCTTTTGAAAACTTGAAAACATATTCATTGGTGATGAAAATGTTCATACCGGTTCATTGATTGTAGTCACATCTTTTCAATCATTGGATATATCCAACAATTAGTACACATGAATGGTCATGTGTTGGAGCCCCTCTTTGAGAAGTTCAAGCTATATATCTTTGGGCTTTATGCATTGTAGAACCAGTTTCGGGCCTTTAATTCAAAACCTGGAATGGATAATTATCTGATAGAACCCAGAACAGAGAGCTAAAGAGCAATGTTTGATGAATGGGATCCTAGGCAGGATCGGCATGGTAGAATCACAAGTAGAAATCCAATTTATCAAACTGTAGTAAAAAGTAATTTATTGATCAAGATTGTAGGGTAATAGAATTGCATGATCGTAAAATCTGGATCGAAATTCTGACAATTATGAACAAGAGACATTGATCATGTCCGTATTGTGCGGTGTATAACTTTTACAAAATCATTTAGGTTTGTTTAACTTATTACAATCCAATTCCCTCCCCGCAAGTTGCATTATTGTGGTTTTTTAATCTACTATGCACCATATTAGTATAGTATACTTCTAAAGTGAGTGGGAGGCTCCCCAAACCATGTGTGAGCCATGCGGAGTCTCGAGAAAAAGAAGCTTGTTACAAAAACATTGCTGACCATTTAAATTTATCTGTGAACAGAAACGTGTACAAACTATTTGAAACAATGGGCACTCGCTACTTGCGTTTCTTTAGTCTCCCACAATCTCAGTTTAGATTCACTTGTCCGCCTTTAATTGCATGATCGGACTGTGGTGGACAATAGAAGTGGCACACTAACTACCAATTTGCGCTCTGCCTTTTGTATTCAAAATGGTTCTTATCGCACAAAATATTTAGCAATTGTTTGCCTATATAAGAACCAAAATTTCTGGCATGCATGCAATTCAGGCCATTCAGGAACACTGCATTAAGGATGGTAAGGAAGAAGACATACCTTTTGATGGTCTTACATTTCATCACCATCTTCATCGCTTGGATCAGATACAGCAACTGCCTCGACTCACCAGAATACCGGGTGGTACTGCGCATGGGATCAGATTCCGAGATAAGATTGTACAGAGAATCCCAATGGGTATCTGCCTCAATCAAGAACTCCACTTCCTTTATAAAGACCACAAAAGATGGTTTTCACAGAGTTTACCAATACATTCACGGCGCCAACCTCAACTCTTCCCAGATAGCGAAGACTGCTCCAGTTCTCACCACCTCCTTCCGGGCAACACCCGCCACAGCCGCCGCCACCTCTGATTCCTACGTCAAGTTTTACCTGCCTGCAAAATATCAAGCAGCACCGCCCCCGCTACCCGGCCCTGAACTCGGCCTGCACTTTGAAAAATGGAAGGCTCAGTGCTTTGCAGTAAGGAAATTCACTGGGTTTGCTAAGGATGAAGGTGTTAGTAAAGAAACCAATGCTTTAGTAACAACGTTAAACAACAATCTACCTGGGAGAGCTCGGATTGCAGACACTGAAGCATGTTTCTTCACAGTTGCTCAGTACAATGCTTCATTCCATCTTTCCGGCCGCCTGAATGAAGTCTGGTTCAATGTATCTGCATTTGTTTTTGAAGGATGCCCTCCCTTTTGAAGAAACACATTTTATTTCACGTATTACTGAATTATTCATTTACAACAGCAAGTCCAGTGTCACATCTAATGAAGTAAATTATTAGACTTATTGTCATTAAATTATGCTATGCAGTTTGCTACAACTTCATATCAATGCGTGTGATCTTGCTGAAGATGAACACTTCTCTTCTAGAACGCCAAGATACGGGCTTACATTTGCGGCCTTGTCTGTACTACATAGATTTTTCCGTCCTTCACGACACCTTCAATGTCTTGAGGTGTTCCATATAGCTCTTCAATTGCACTTCCTGCACGGGCTATATTTGAAAGAATTGTTTGGCGGAAGCTTTCGTCGTTAATCAATTGGTCTGTTGAGTAGTCGAGAATGACCTCCTCTTCTTTATCCATGGGTACACTGCGGCAAGGAAAACGAAACTTTACCATCTTGTTCATGATGAGCTTGGAACTGTGTGAGTAAACTATTTTGGAATAAGATAAGAACTTTACCTGTCATAAAGGCCAGCACCAGCATAACCTTCAAGGTCTTCACCATTGGAGTCGGATCTAAAGATTATAGACCGCCTAATGAAAAGCCCGATGGGTTTGCTGGGGTAACCCAATACCTGAAAATTTTCAGATGCCATAATCAGATGGTACAAGGTGGCATTAACATGGGATCTGCGACATAGTCAGATGCTGCTGCACGGTTGCAACCTTTGCTTTTTACGAATGTACAAGGTTATAGCAAGATCACAGTTTCTAGTTATGAATTTTGAAATGTTTTCTGCTACCTACCAGCGGGGAACTGAGATCGCTTTTCTTGCAGATGAAACTCAAAGCACGACCCGGATAAGCACCGACCAGTGTTTCTCCTAGTCCCTTGACAACCTGTTCCAAAAGGGCAATACATGTAAATTTTATTTGTGGTTCAGACAAACACCCAAATAGAAGATTAAGCAGTACCTCAGTATATATTTCAGACGAGTCTCCCGACAACGGATTAGTAGTATGGATAACAAATGCATAATCAGCATTTATTATCTCTTGAACAAGTACAGCCATGCACAGATAGTCGTGATCAAGTTTGACCTTTCTAGTGCTGAAGTATGCTCTCTCATTCCATTTCGATGCCCACACCTAGCAGAAGTGGATAATTATCACCAACTGAATACTCTTAGACTCGTCGTGATACCAGAAACAAAAATGGATAAGCATTGAAGTTCACAAAAGCCAGCTTTACATGGACATGCTCTCAAGCACATTTTTTTCACTAACAAGCTCTAACATAGGAAGAAGAATTACTCTACGTATAGTAGTATCCACAGAAATGAAGATAAAAACGTTTCTAATCATCTAATGTCAATTTCCAGTTACAGACATACCTTCTTTATAGCACCCCATGCTTGCTCCCATCGTTCCTGACCTTCGTCACCAGGCCAAGGCATGCCAGAACCCTTCATCTCGTCTTTAAGCTCATTGACCTGAGTGACTAATACTATAAGTTGATTTCATACAAATCTTGTGTTGAACACCATACCACTATGAAAAGACCAATACTATAATAAGGAAATCACATTGCTTGAATTTCAGACCATACAAGTTTTATCAAATAAACACCATTTAGTCATGTCCAGATCATAAAACAAGCAAAGCATTGAACCAGATGCTTAGTTGAACACCTAGTGACACAAGAAGTTCCTATGAGAGAGAGGGAGAAACCCCCAAGAAAACAAGAGATTCAAGTGTCTTTGTCACTCATCAGAAATTCAAAAAATTGCTAGAAACCAAAGAGAGTTGTTCGGGCTCTTCATAGCATAGAACATCCAAATCTAAAGAAAGAATCAGGGGAAGAAGCCAAATGACATACCAGCTGAGGTGGGGCCAAGAGACCCAAAACTATTCGGCGAATTTCACCAAGGACATGAAAATCTTCCGCGTGCAACTTTTTCTTCAGATCTTCCAGTTTTGCTGCCACTTCCTGGCAAGATTTAAATGGACTCAAAATCTTTTGAATGACTTAGTCAATGATGAACAACATAAATCATAATCACGTTGTTCACAGAAGAGCAATAGAGTTATATTACACTATAGGTAAGATCACCGGTCAGGTCAATAAACATGAACAATTTGAATCTCATAAGAGAGCATTGCAAACGAAGTGACTTCAACTTGCAACACTGTTTAATCTTCCAGCACAAAACATCAGCGAATAACCCCCTTTTAATAATTTAAGAACAGCACCATTGACTAACAAGGGAAATCTTGTGACATAAAAGTATACTACGATGCATGCATTGAACTCTAAAAATCACAAACCTCATTCAACTTATCTGAAACAACTTCCTCAAAAACACCAAAAGGAAGAGCAACTGAGGTAGGAATCCCAACCCAAGATGGCACTTTTCCTTTTAGATGTGCAATGTTACGTGACTTGGCTCCAACCTTGACGTATGTGGAAATTATGTAAGTTAAGCAACCTGAGTTAATCCATATAGAATCCTGCATGTGTTTCACGGAAAGAAAAAGGAGAACTCAATAACTAGTGAATATATGTGTGGACTTACCATTTCACTGGTGAATTCCTCGGATGATATTGCATACCTACCAGAAAATTCTTTTTTCACTAATGTTAAAGACGGTAAAGGCTCACCATAGCCTAAATTACTTGAATTTGCCAGCTCATCCTCCTTTACCTCACTACATTTGGAAGGTAAAGCAAAAGTTTCATTTTAGTGGCTAATTTTGACTTGGTGAAACTACATATAGCAGATGACTAATACATGAAGAAGAACCAAAATAGCAGTTCATTAGGTGTACCTATAAGTAACATCGGTAGAAGTTAATTTCAGACGCAATAACATCCCCTCCTTACTTTGCAGATCAGCTAATATGTTAGGGTCAAAACACGTAGCGAAGCATACCTGCTCAACGTAGATAGTGTTATTGTTCCTTCATCCAAACCGACACATGAAGTTGGAAATTGGTCCAAAGTATTACCTTGCTGTTTCTTGCCCGAACAGACACATGAGAGAGCACATCCGGAATGTCTGGTGTCAATAAAGCAACAGTACCATCCAGAATTTCTTCCTCCCCCTTTACTGTTTTTACTACCAAAATTGTTGGTCTTTCATATGTTTTATGTTGGACAGATAGCAGTTCCTCAACCACCACAACATATCCAGCAGCATCAAATGGACTTATAACTTACCAACTGTTTAAGCCATTAAACATGTCACATGTGTCAGTATACTCATATAAAGTTCACATACTCCATCCGTCCCAGCCAAAGATTCCTACTTTCTATTTTCATCTGTCCCAACCAAAGGTTCTTATTTTGACTATTCCGCATTTGGACTGAAATTTGGCCAGGTCATTCCAATCCTAGAAGGGACGAAATTCACTCCTAGAGAAAGCGGGAAGGGGAGAAATTCACTCCTAAAAAATGCTATCGAATATCCAACCATACCTAAAATCCATTGAAACACATTTCTGTCCCAGGCAGAAGGAATTTAAATGATTATATATTATTCTTACACCATTGCTCACTAAAAGCTCTATGATGAACTTTTACTCACATGCAGAAAAGAGTGTTGAAGCCATAAACTGAGACAAATGCAATAATTCCCTAGATCACGTAGAAGACCCTTTTTTATCTCTCCTAAAATTCGGTTCAGAATGGATTGTACGATCATAACTGAGGAGACATTCCTTCGTTATACCGCTGTCATTAAGTCTTCCAATACAAACTAAGGTCCATGTCACTTTTGATATAGTCAATTAATGCATGTAAAAATATGTGAATTTTTTTTTAAAAAAAAAAAGATGGCAGAGGCACAGCAGTGCTACAGGATATATATGCATAAATTAGGTGGCAAATCTTTTAAAATGAAGAAGTGAGGTATAGGAAGATAATCCAGGATAGGAAAAAATGGTGGAGTAGTTAAGGTCTGACTTTTTCATGTGATCAACAATCTAATACTGATTAGTATCAGACAACCTCATGCTAAAGTTTCAACGTGCTTATAACTTACCGTGGCTTTACATTGTAGTTTTTGTTCATATCAATTGTATTGTAGCCATAAATCTCATCCAAACAACAATCCCAGCAAAACCCAATTCACCTGAAAGCGTAGCGTCATTCACCAAGTCTGCTGCAATATTAAATCTGAAAAAGAACATAAGCACACACACAAGCACATCACAAATAACAAATAACAGAGGACCAGCACACACACCACTAACATCACATACAGCACACACCACTAACATCACACACAGCACAGACATCAAGCACACACAAAAACACAAAATTGAAGCACGAAATTGAGCAAGCATAGGTAAATTAAAGCATGAATTGCAGGTTCATTACCTCGAAATTAGTACAGAACTTTCAAATCAAAGCCACAACGACAGATTTCGAATTGCAGCCTCATGGAGGCGGCGCTCAGCAGTGGCTCCACCGTAGGTAGAGTCGGTTGATCCAACAGCTAGGTTTCCTCCAGCAGCGCGATACCTTCAGACTACATTTTCTCCCGGTAGCTCATGGCATTCCAAGACCTCCGCCTATCGCGATTCCTCAACTTCTTAGGCGGCGCCGATGATCAGTCCTCCTCCCCGTTGAAATCATCATCGCCTTCGATTTGAGTCAAATTTACAAATACGGCAGGCAGAGACGTTACCGCGATGCTAAGAATTGGATCCGGGGAACTCATCCACATCGCAAATCCTGTATCTAGCGGCAAAGTGGCAGTTTTCGAGCAGGCGACGGTTGTGCTCGGCGGTTTCCGCAGAGCAATCGATGAAAACGAAAGAAAATAAAATGGAAAATTTAAAATCGATGATGTTAATTAATAAATGATCATTCATTAAAAATTTCTTCTTCTTATATTGCATTAATTAAATAATAATCATCCTAATATAAATATTATGAGACTTTAACAATAAGTGTCCTAGTATATATATTAAGATACTTATAAATGTCCTAGTATATATATGTATGTTGGGACATTTAATTTTTAAGTGCCCTAATATATATATATATATATATATATCTATTAGGACGCTTATAAATGTCTCAATTTTTTATATATATTAGGTCGCTTTGTAATGTTCTAATTACATATGTGTATATATATATTAGAACACTTTCAACACGTGTCATATAAATTTGGGACGTTTAATTCATAATCATGCTAATATACATTTATTGGGACGCTTTTTATATAAGCATCCCTATA
>JAULKJ010000014.1:1583376-1596298 GCA_032355405.1 Rubia balearica
TCACTTAATAAAGAAAAATACAATTATTTTCATTTTACTTAGTTAGAATACTTTTAATATTTCATTTAAAAAATATATAATTTTATTAAAATTTATTTATACTATTATGAATATATATTTTATATATTAATAAATATATTATTTAAAATTAATAAATATATTATTTATATTTTAGTAGTAGCTTTCCAAAATTATTTTTAGTTTATAAAAAAAATCAAAAATGTTAAACTTGTTTAGAATTAAATTAATATTTGGTATGTTATATTAAACTAATTATTTTTTATGATTTTTTTCAAGTAAATAGGGTAAAATTGCAAATGGGTCAAAACGGGTCGATATGGGTCAAAATCTGACCCGACCCACATCGACCCAAATGGGTTGTTGCCGGGTCGGGCAATTTGAACACCCCTAATTATGCTTATTGTGAAAACTCAAATTTTGGAATGTACTGTTCACTAAAATAAATGCCTTTTCAGATCATTATCAGTTCACTGTGTAAGCAGACATTCTATCAGTTCAATTTCAATCTGAAAGTATGCACTAGATACCAGATGAGTAAAGCATTTCCTCACCTTCATCATATTCTTCATCCATATACTCTGACCCGAAGCAATCATCACTGAAAAGCATAGCTGTGGGTTCTCTGCCTTTCGGTGGCTTCCCGTCATTTAAGCCGACTACTTTGATAATCTTTCCTTTTATACAGCTTTCAACTTTGCTTCCATCCATGTCCATGTCTTGCATTTGCAATCCAAGAATAGAAAAGCATTCTTTTTGGAAGTTTAGATCAGCGGATGACATTATCAGCCCGGAAAGTGATTTGGCAAGGTCAGGTGCATAATTCTGGATCTGAAGAAACGGGGAAAAAATGCAAACGGTTAAATTGATAAGAATAGTTATAATACAGGTTGATTTCACGAATATTGCAAGTTTAAGGAAGAAACACATGAGTAAGTCATCCTTGATACGTGCCAGTGTGATCCTGAGTTGTTTTAAAGTGCAGATACAATTTTTTTAAAGTAAAAATATAAACTCTCATCGGTTTCCAACAAAAAAAAGAAAGAATGAAATGATAAAAATATCCCGACATAGGTTTGGAGATTTTTTTTTCAAATGGAGGATATTTTAGTCATTTCTTTTTCTGGAGTTGACTTTTCTTATCAACAAGTTTAGGATTATTTGAGTACTTAAAGAGTTCATATTATTACATACTAAGAAACCTAGGTTTACAAGAGCTTCTTATATTTTTCTTAATTTGAACAGCATATAAATTTTTGTCAACCTATCTAACAACGCAGGAAATCTCAGATGAGCATAGACGATCTAACCTCTCTACAATTCTAAATTGCAGGTTCTAAGACATGAGAACTGACAGGAAACGCCAAATGTTATAAGCTTCAACATAGTAAATTAAAAGCGTACCTTAAGTGTGTGATCACTAAGAAGAGCCCCATCATTCTTTTCTTTTAATTCAGTGAGAGCAAGCTTTAGAGCTTTTTGGGTAAGAGTACGCTCTATCTGACGATTCCCTCCACTAGGCACCATCAAGATGTTTCTAGCAAGTTGAGAAAAAGGCTGGCATGTTTGAAACATTGAAGCATACGGTGATATCAGATAAAAGCTGGTGCTGACAAAACTTTATCAGAAATCGGAAGTACTGTAGGATACTTTTTGGAATAGCAATGAAGGACAATGTCGATGTGAACATTTGGCGGTAGGCTCTCCCACACCAGATTTACAACATCATCTTGCTCGGCAACACTCTTAAGAGTGAGACCATAATCCTTCCACTTGATGTTTGTCAATGCATCTAAACAGAATTGAGTGACTGAACAAGGTGTGAAGTCCTTGAAATATAAGACCTGAGGTTGAATTTCAGCAGCATCATAGATCATTTTCCCCATGTACTCCGTATTAAATAAGACAAAGGAAATGAGCAAAAGGTGGAGTATGTCAATCGACGAACCTCTGTTTTTGTATCACAATGCCTGAAACAAGGACAAATTTCTTCTGATGCATCACTTACAATAACCACAGCTTCCACCATCAGGCTTTTGCTCTGACCTTTACCCGATTGGCTTGCCGTTCCAGTACCAACCTTAACATTTGACCTAAAACAGAAACATTATATTACGTCATGAGTCTCCTGTTAAAAGACAATTCCTTATTAGCACATACAGATGAACTTTGTCAACTAAGAGTCCTATGCTCTGAGAATTATCATAATCTCACTATAAAACTCAGAAACTAACACCAACTTGTTTCTAATTCAGACTGTTTAATCCAATTAACCTTTATTGATATGTAAAAACAACTTGGAAAATTTTCAAATTTCCAATGGTTAAATGAATTCTACGAGCTAGGGAACGGATGCTATTGCAATATAAATATCAGCTAAAACATAGATTTTAACATATGGAAACAAAGCGAAATTCAACTGATACAGCACGGAGCACATAGTCTCCCAGTTCATACTTACGCATCTGAGAAGCATGTCTGGCAAATATTTTCCAGTCTGTTCCCATGCTTGAGAATGTAGTCTTCAAAACCTGACTTTAGATGTTCAATACTTGTAGCTGTTGATGTTAGAACATCGCAATCAACTGTGAGGACACTGTTTTGTGAGTGGCTTCCTGGCATGCTGCCACTCTCTACCAATAACTCAACTGCAATTTTCTGCACACGCAAGGAAATCTCATCTTTTAGTTTCCAAGTTCCTGAAAAACTAGGGTGCTATCCAATATTCTAAATCAGACAGAATCTTAATTTACAGTCTGAAAGTGTCTAGGTGTTGAAGAATCTGAAGTTCAGCAAGTCTTTCCTCATGACAAATTAATTTCCGCAAATGTAACATCACGTCTATTTATAAATGTATTCTCTGGAGACAAAAAATGACCATATAAATGAAGGTTTTAAATAGGAGTGCCACATTACCTACTATAGGAAGTAGCTATGAATGTGTTGCTGCTATAATCATTACTCAATACTTATATTATCAAGTGATTTTTTTTCCCACTTGCATGTTTCTTCTTGCAAAAGGATTCAGTTTGTTCTAGATCTCGGACAAGAATGTACGACCTATATCTTCTCTCTTTTGTAATCAGCAGTAGATCGACAACAAAGTGTTTTAAAATGGAAGTGTAAAGCTGAGAGAAGAAAATTGGAACACATCATTCTCAAAGAGTGTCACCAATTTGGATGCCATACTAGGTAGATTAGCAACAGACCATCGGCATAAGTATGCTAGAAACTAAACAAGCCATGTCATGTCATGTCATTTCCTACAGTTTGCTTCGAATTACAAGATAAAATGACACAAACTTATAGCAGAGTTGTGGAAACTTACAGGTATCCTCACGATGAACATCTGCAGAGTAATCATCAGGAAACTTAGAATCAGATCAAAATATCTTATCATCTAGAATAAAGTTAAAGATGACTTGCAGCAGATGTGATGATCCGAACCTTCCGGAGATATAAGCTTATGTCTTCTAGTACATAATTTAAGCTTTCAGCAGTGAATAGTGAAGCTTCGGTCCCACTGGAGAACAGCATCAAACAAAACAATTCATAAAAAGGAAGATAATTAGTGGGAAAAAAAAGAATAAAACAAACAACCATACAGCAAATAAATTGCCTGAATTTTGTGCCGGTTTTTGAAACTGATGATAGCTTTGTTAACCTTGTTGAAGAAACCATTTCTTTCAGGTTCAATGTCAAATTATGTATTTCAGTATCAGAGAGACCTGCCAAGTTGTGTAATAATTGAGAAAAGGAAAACATTAGCATTCAGTGACTTAATCAAATCTAACATACGGTATAGTACGATGAAATTAACTGTTTCACATATATAAAAAAGTCTTCGGCAAAACTGTTTCACGCGCAAGGCCGTTTCTTAATTAAATATCATCCACCATTGAGCAACCAAAGATTTATGAGAACGGTACAGAACTTGGTGGATTTTCCTTCAAGTCTAAAACAATTTTATTTTCAAACATCAAAATGCTTAAGATTATAATCATAAGTACCTTCACTGACATATAGAGAAACCTTTCATTGAATGTTCATATAAAAAGAACTTAAAGAAAGTGGGAACTTACTGGTGGTTGTGATGGAAATCACACCATCTGCAATGGACAGAAATTGAAATTAGGAGAAAGTTAAGTACGAGTAATAGAATTAGATATATTGTAGACACTCACAATAGGAGTAGAAAACCAGGTAACAAGAAAGCCAAGATTGTAGAAGCATTTCCTCAACGCAAAAAGGTGAATCGACTAGAATCTATAGCATTTCTTCTACTGCTTTGTAAAATTCTCTGTGCAACATGAAAGATGAAATATACAAGTGACTTTGAACACACTGTTGCATAGTTGATCTGAGAGCCTAAGTCAGTCACAAACTCAAACATAACTGCAAGCGTTTTATAATTTTCCTCTAAACTCTTGCCAACAACATATAAATCTAAATCTAAAATACATGCTTCATGCCCTAATTGCTAGAGTAAATAGGCAGATCAACAGAATTTCATGATAAGGCAGTTCAGCATTGTAAAAGCAGAATCAAGAGCGTAATTCGGAGTACTTACTCCAATTAGCTGCAATAATCGGATAATTTGAACATTTTAGAGCCGTGTATTCTTCCATATTACTCCCAACACCTGTGTCGGAAACTGTCCATACAAACCGAATCAGTAACTAAATCCGATTGCACATATCTCATTGCGCCGGAAACTATGTATGAAACAGAATCAGTAACTAATTCCTATTGCATATATCTCCTTACGAACAAAACCGAGTCAGTAACTAATTCCGATTGCAATATCTCCTCACGCTAACAATCGTTTCATCATATCCAGTGCATAAATATAAATTTAAGCTAGCGCAATTGAGATAATTCATCAGGATCGCGAATTAGGAGAGGAATACAAACATTAATAGGAAAATAGAGTCGAAAACACGAAATCCTTGCCTGCGATTCGAACGAGCGGAGGATTGTATTCCGTAAAATGCTTGAGCGTAATCGATAGCCGGCAAAGCTCGTCGGACTTCCGGCATCGTTGAATTGCGCAGAATATTAACTACCCAAAAAATGAACAAAAACACGAAATTACGCGTCTCAGAAGATGCTGATGAATGTGCGAACATTCGAACTTACGTGTTTGCAGAGATTCTGCACGGAGGAAAACTCCATAGCTCGTCTTCTTCCCCTCACCTTGACTGTGTGTGTATGTGTGCGCGCGCGCGCCTGTGAAATGTGATATTTCCTCGCTCAGTTTTCCAAATCAGAGCTCTGTCGTTTTGTCCTTTATATTTGCGTGACCATTTTGGAAAAGCAGGAGGTTATAGTTGTAAATTGGTAATCCTAGAATTGCCACTCAACTGTTTCCTTAATATCTTTGGAAATGTATTCTCGTTTCAATAAATAAATTGTTCCTACTTTTACCGCTAATAAATGACATAGATGTGCACCAATTATTTGACCAACACACAAATTAATTCCATGTTAATCCAAGTTCTAGGGTTGATTTTTCATTAATATTGAATGAATCAAATTGAATTGATTTGATTTTTATTAAAATTACAAATAATAAAATCATACTAGTAGATCAAAACTAAATTAGATATTATTAATTTAAATTTTTTTATTGAATATAACTAAATTTGACTATAAATAAGTACTCCATCTGTTTCTCTATTATTTATACACTTTCTTTTTTTGGCTGTTTATTTTATATTTGCACACTTTTTATTTTTAGTAATATTTCTTCAATTTCATCCACTCATTATACTTTTTACATTCTACATTCAATTTCACCCACTCATTTTCTTCACTTAAATTCAAACACTTAAACCTATAGTGTCACTTATAGAGAAACGGAGGGAGTAGGAGATAAAGAGTCTTACCGATAATTGGATAATTTTTCTGCGGGAAACTAATTTTTAAAATTCCTTTAAATGTGTTACAAAGTGTGGGATGTGATACCTCGAAAAAAAAGTGTGGATATTATCCCATTAAAAAACGGATTCGTCATTTAAAAGTGTTTGACATGATAAGATAATGTGAGAGTAAAGATGTCTTTTCGCCTTTTAATTTAGGATAATTGAGGGCATTGATGATTTGCAATTAGTCTATCTAGCTATTTCATCACTGATGAGCCTCGAGTCAAATAAATCTTCATTGACGGCCTTGATGACAATTTGCACATTTTCTTATATACATTCAGTTCAGATGCTTGTCGTTAGGAATGCTTGCAGATGTATCCAAAGGACAATAACGTTTGTGTGATTAATCATGTAAACGATGTCGTGTGTTAAGACTATCATACAATCAATCTTCACTTCATGGGCAAATGTATATCAACTATCTTGAATCATGTCACTTCACATAACTTATAAACAAAATAATTTATAAATTCAGTTGTTTTAAGTGTTCGTTAATCTTTTAAATTACTATACATTTTAGGCCGATAAATGTGTTAAAACAATATATTAAAACAGAAAGAAAAGGCCGAAAATTCTGACGTCATTTCCAAACGAAATTTTAAAGACAGTCTAAAGGAATTTGTTCTTCATGTTATCCATCACCAAGCACGATGAATTGGAAGGAAACTGAATAATTGGGTAAGGAATTTGACGAAATTAATGTCCGGCGCACAGTTAACATCCCATGTTTGGTAATCACGCCATCATTATTTCCTCTTCTTGAATGTCTTATCGGTGGAGAGAGAAAAAATTTAGGTATAAAGTACGATTCTTGCAACCCAACTACAAACTGAACAGACCCCTCTCTGCTTCTCCCACCTGCATATGACTGTATTCTGCCCCCTGACTTTGAAGAATTCTGTACTCTGTGTGTGTGTGTTGGATGCAGAAAATGGAGAAAAGTGGGAATTTTAAGGATGATGAACTCACAGATGTTTCTCATATTGCCCTGGATATTGGAGGTGAGCTCGATTCAGCAGAGCCCAGATGGTGATTCTGGTTTATTTTATTATTTCTGTATTGGGTTTTATGCTGTTTGGACAATTTGAGATTTTTATGGTTTCTTGATATGTGATTATGCATTTATGATGATGGTTTCTTTGTGTGGTGGCTTAGGTAGTCAATACAAAAATTATGAGTTTATATTGATTGAGTAGTTTGTGCTCTGTGTTGTGTCAGGGGTGCTTTTTTTATTTTCATTTTGGTGAAAAAGGGTAGGTAGCTAGGTGATGATTAATGTGAATCTTTGTGTTTTAGTTTGAAAGAGTGTATTGAGCTCTTTGTGATGGTGTGACTATTGGATGGTGGTGAATGTATATGGTACCACTTTGATTGCTGATATCGCTTTTTTCGGTACTTGAGGTTCCCTGATCAAGATGGTGTATTTCTGTGGGAACAACTGCTCGGACCGTGGAGAAGGAGCTTATGGACATTCCAAAGAAAATTCAGGACACCGTGTCCTTAGAGGGAAACTTCAGTTTGCAAAGTTTGAGACAAAGAAGATTAATGAGTGTCTGGATTTCATGTCCTCGAAAGATTTTCGAACTAATGGTGGTTGTTTAATCTCAGCCCTTCATCTTTCGTTGGTATTGATTGAGTAAAAAGTTGTTTCAGTGGCATTTGTGGAAACACTTAGTATACCATTCTTCATATAGAGTAAAAAATAGAAAGAGGGAATCTTAAAACTGGATTCCTCCTTTATGCATAAAAGAGTTGCATTTAGAAGTTTATTGTTCACTGTATGTTGTACTGACTCATAAAGGCTGTAGAAAATCACACACGAGTTAATATTTATATCTTCCTTCAAACACAGAGTATGCAGCATTATATGATGTTATCTTCAGCTCTAACACAGAGATATGACTCCAGGTAGGTGTTGTCACAAGGCTCCTGCAAGTGATACGAACGTCATTAAGGTAAATTAATGCTCCGTGATATGCTTAGAGGGACTATACTTTGTTCATTTCTTTTTCATCTCTAGAAGATTTGATAATGCAAAAGAATAATGACAATTATCTGTGTAAAGGCCACAGGAGGAGGCGCGTATAAGTTTGCTGATCTATTCAAAGAAAATCTTGGAATTACTTTAGACAAGGTCGACGAAATGGATTGTCTTGTTGCCGGAGCAAATTTTCTACTTAAGGTGAGGTACTTATCAGTGTTCTTTTGGTGTCCTTCGGCCTTGTCAACCAAATTGTGTGCCTATTTTAGTGTCTAGTGAGTGGATTATATAAGTTGTAAGATTAATCTTATAAAATTTGCTTCTGCAAACGTTTCATTAGATGTGTTGGATAATTGATGTACTTACCTGCATTAAACTTAACCGTGGGGATTTTGGTATTCTTGACCAGGCAGCTAGCCGTGAAGCTTTTACATACATGGATAACAAGAAAGAGCATGTGCAGATAGACCAGAATGACTTGTACCCTTATCTCCTTGTGAATATTGGATCAGGGGTTAGCATGATTAAGGTAGGTTTAGCAGTAGATGAAATTTACAGCCAAAATGAAGTAAAATGGTTTTTACTGCCTTTCCCTCATGGAAGATATACATGAAAATGTATTGCAGTTACCTGAAAGGAGCAAAATAATATAGGAATGATGATCGTGTATGTTTCTTGCTTTATTAGGTTGACGGAGATGGCAAGTTTCAGCGAGTCAGTGGAACCAGTGTTGGAGGTGGCACCTTCTGGGGCCTGGGAAAACTTTTGACGAAGTGCGAAAGGTGCATAATTTTGTTTGGAAATAATTGCTTAGATTTTTCATTGACTTTTGTTGCGATGACCTTATTCTACATATCATTCAGTTTTGATGAGTTGCTGGAGCTGAGCCATTCCGGAAATAACAGAGTGATAGATATGCTTGTTGGAGACATCTATGGTGGAATGGATTATTCTAAGGTATTCAATTATTTATGCAAATCAAGTGTAACGACATGTACTTTGGCATGTAAAATCTTATACAAGTAAATGTAGTATACTTGTACAAAGAGTCAGGAGTACCATATCATTAGGTTCAATCTTTGAATCCAATGTAGTTTTGTATAACTAGTGTCTTCCATGTCACCGTTAGTAGGACATAACATCTCGATGTTTGTCTGGTAGATTGGACTTTCTTCAACAGCAATAGCTTCTAGCTTCGGAAAGGCTGTTTCTGAAAATAAAGAGCTTGAAGACTACCAACCTGAAGATCTGGCTCGGTCTCTCTTGAGAATGATTTCAAACAATATTGGACAGGTGAGTTACAATTATTCACAAATTCTCCTCTAAATTTTGAAACACACAACTTTCTGAAAGAGAGGATTGCCAAATTAAAATCAGTAATATTACCTGATTGTTTTTTCGCATTGTTAAATACAGTGTGGACGTGGTTGTGTAGTGTTTGAATACGTTGTCTTTCATCTTTAAGAGAGTTTCTAGAACTAAAGAGAATATTTCCTCGAGTTATGGGGAGACAGGCTTGGATTTTCCTTTTGCTTTAGGCCCGTTATATTGAATCTGCTTTGTAATGCATTCTTGCCCTCTGATGTTTACGTAGAATTTTAAGAACATCAACGAATGAAAGGGAAAAAGTCGGGGATTGATGTATATGCACTGTAAATTTGTAATGCATGTCCTCTTATTTGAGTGCGATTTCACCTTGTTTTCTGCTGCTCAGATTGCTTACTTGAACGCTCTGCGATTTGGAATAAAGCGGATATTCTTTGGAGGATTTTTCATTCGCGGCCATGCATATACTATGGACACGATTTCTGTTGCGGTTCATTTCTGGTAAAGTTTCTCATCGGACTTTAAAACTTGATGGAGGCTTGAGAACCTCGGGAAACATTATAATCTTGGTTGGTTGCAGTCACAGTGTGAAGTTTCTTCAACTCATTTTAGTCACTTTCAGCACAGTTCTTTCCTATGAGACTAAAATTGTTGGTTGTTTTTCATCGAGTTGCCTGAATCAAATCTGCTGTCGTGCTGCGTGCAGGTCTAAAGGCGAGACAAACGCGCTGTTCTTACAGCACGAGGGGTTTCTGGGAGCTTTAGGAGCTTTCATGAGTTACGAGAAAGATGGTCTTACGGACTTGAAAACGCATCATTCTGTTGAGCAACATCCGAGAAACCCTTTGACATTCACTGCGAAAGACGGGTCAGTACTTCAGGATGTGAATGAAAATGGGAGTATAGAATGCACAGTTCAGCTAAGCAATTAATGGATTTCTCTGAGCAAAGATACAATAATGAAGAGGCAATTCTTGGTTGCCGAATAGTTTTAGCTCACAGAGTTTCCTGATTTTTTGTACACTTTTGAAACTTGGGAGTTGAATTGTGTACTGTAAATAGTTGTTTACCGAGTCCGTAATGTGTAGAAATTGTTGTAAGTTATGATTTAATAAATTTGGGAGTAATATTTATAAAGTTATATGTTGATAAACGTTTCTCGACCAAATATGATCACAAGTTATAATTCATATAACCGATTCTCAAATTCCTTCTTGTGTTTTCTTCTCTGCGTTCTCCGACCTAAATTTTGATTGTTGCATTTTTTTTAATGTTGATGAGTCAGCTAATAATAAAAAAACAAAATCATAATAAAAGGCTAATTGATATTTAGTTTAATGATTGCATTTGCCATAAAACAATTACTATCAAGTTCAAATAAAAGGTTTTCACCAAATACATCTAAAAAATCAACTAATAAACATAAAGAATTGATGAGACAGTTATCTAAATTGATTAAGAAAAGTAAAAGATTACCAACGATTTGTCAAGAAAAGGGAGTATAATGTGATATTAACACGTTGTTTACAATGATGGACTAAGGTTTCATTCAACCGTGGTGGCTAGGAACAAAGTGAGGCAACTTATTTATTTAATTGTGCATGGTGCCAGAATTTAAAATTGGGTAAACATAGATGAGGTACATTTAGGCATCTGAATTAAATTAAATTGAATTGAATTAGATTAAGATACAGTTAAGTTGAAAACAACATTCGTAAGATTAAGATTAAAAATACATGGTGCGTTAAGAAGACTTGTACTTACAAGCGAATACGGTTTATTTTTAAATAGGTGAGAAATCTATTTCTATCTCATAAAATCTAAAAACTACCTTGTAATTTTAAAAGTGCAACTTACAAACCTTGTAAAACACGAAAGGGTTTGTTTGGCAGGATCTATAAGTGTTTTGCTTATAAACTAAGTATCTTTTCAGTGTTTCGTAAATTGCTCATAAAAGGGTTTATTTAAGAAGCGGGAATTAATTTTGGGGGAACAGTCGAATACGTTCTTCCCCTACTTTCAAAATAAACTAAAATAAGTTAGTTTTGATTATAATCACAATTCTGCCAAACACACCCAAAGATTGTTGTTTATAAGCCATACTCCTCCGTCAAAATCAAAGCTTTCTACTTTCCATCTTCGTCTGTCACAACCAAATGTTCACATTTTGACTATTTTCTTATTTGGGCTGAAATTTTTCCAGCTCATTTCAATCATTCATCTTTGGCTGAAATTTGGCCATCAACGTACATAAATATTCGTGTAAAAAGTTGACAAGTATGAACATTTGACTAGTACATGGTGGTACAAAGGTAGTATTTAACAAATGGGGAAAATATAAGACAATTTGCCACATTACTTCCTTTGTTTGGCATCTTTGGCATGTATGATAAGTTACAATATTAACAACAAAAAGTTGGTCGCATTGATTGGAGGCATTTGCATACTTCTCCATTTTAGGGCATACGAAAAAACAAAACCCTTTTTAGCAACGCGCAATTTCGTCTGATGTTTCCAATACTCATTAATTGCATCATTACACAAAGACAAAAAGATTGTCTGCTTAATACATGATTATTTAAAGTAATAGTAAAGTACAATTACTATATCGCTTAAAGCATAATCAAGGAGTGTACCAAACCCATACCCTAGACAAGGAGAACATTCCCACATGACCTCTTACCTAAATACACTCATTATATTACCTAATCTTATGACAGGAATTTCCTTAGAGCTCCATGTCTTAGAACAAGGGGGTTTCTTAGTTGGGGTGACAAGGTAGCATCCTGATCAGCATTTAAAGTTGATGAGTGAATACAAAAGGTTTAACGAGCGAATTTGACGTGGGCTACATGAATAAGTGTTCATTAGCTCCTGGTTCACTAAAGTTGGCAACTTTTGTTGCGGTCAATATTTGAAGTATCCGAACCACGATTTTTATTAAACGTCTTATACCTGCATAACGAAGACACAATTTCTTATGCTTGAATTTTAGTTGAAATCATAATTTTCACGAAAACTAAATTCATTTTATCCGAACACCCTTGTTAATCTTGAATTTTGCTAGAACCGAACTGACCATCATCAAACTGTCATTGTTATCTATAAAGTAATCATCAAATGTGTAGCTCCATCGCCGCTATATGTATGGCAAGGTAATACTTTACCAATCAAACGAGTTATTTATCGTTTTCGATAAGTTTTAAGACTCAAATAAGGATTGCAGCAATTATCGAATTGATGAAATGTTTTTTAAAATGTTCTATTATGGCTTTTGGGAGAAAGATCGTACATTTGCCTTTGCGTTTTCATAATTGCACATTTTAAACCCTTAATCCGTCATGTTAAAGACAATCAAATTCTGAAAATACACATGTAAATTCAATAGCATCAAATAGGAATAACGGTACTCAGTATTATTATTCCCTTTTTTTTTTTCCTTTTTTGAGTTTATGTAATTCCCTCAATGAACCATACTCCACAGGGACCAAAACGCCCAAAGGTGGAACATTTACAAAACTTGGCTACTAAATCTACCCAATATTCAATCTCTTACTTACACAAGATTAAATTGAATGATATTATTTTTATACAAAAATATCAAAGAAAATCCCTCTAAAACGGGTGAACGTTCCGGGTCAACCCGCCGCCGTTAACGTTCGTAAACAAC
>JAULKJ010000014.1:1596398-1608819 GCA_032355405.1 Rubia balearica
ATAACCCGATTCATGCAACCCGAAAATTTTATCTTAATTTATTCTCATTTACACTTTAAACCTTGGTCTTTCCATAACTTTGGAAAGACCGTCTTTCAAGAGACGGACTCCTACTTTCCTACTTAATAGATTGATAGAGTAGAATTAGATAACAAACATGTTTTCTAAATCAAACATCTAAAAAAATAAAAATAAAAATAAAATACCTGATAGAATAAGAAAAGTAAATCATCCAGCCTCCACTGTCCAGTGTCCAACAACTGGACAACCATATTAATTTAATCAGAATTCACTTGAAAGAAAGGAAGTTTCTAGCTCTACCTAAAAGAGAATCTATCAAAACTTTTTCCTTGCAAACAAAAAAATAAAAATAAATGAAAAGGTAGCGTCCATGTTAAACAATTACTACTTTAGTCACCGTCTCATCTCCAGATGCAATTTAACTATTCTCTTAATTAAATTTGCTTAACTTTAACTTTAAAATTGAATTTATAAATATGTTAGAATAATATCACTTGTAATCTTGTTATATTCGCAATATTATATATTTTTAAAATATTAATTTTATAAATAAATTATATTTATATACAATTATGAATATTAATAATCAATTTTTTTTGTCAACTGATAAAATCAAAACGTACAGAATGAGATAAGTCATGGGAGTAACTAGAATAAGAATAAGGCTGACTTCACTTTTCTTCGTCTTCCCCAAAGTGCGTTCATATTCATAATCTCTCCTTTCATACGCTGTAATTATCAAGTATATTTAAGTCTAACTTAGTCCCCAAGAAAATCTCAGCACTATAATTATCCCTCCCCTGAGCTCCAATTCCACCTATTGTTGAGTTCATTCGTAACAAAATTCGATTTTTCTGCGAATTTAGTTGGCGGGCTGCTGTTAAATTAGCTCCAACTAGCTGCAATGGCGGAGGTGGTGGAATATAACCTTCACGACGTTCTGGGCTCTTCAGACCGTGACTTTCTCATTCGCAACAGCGGCGAACAGGTTCGTTCCTCAACTTATCTTTTTTGATCAATAGGGACTTTATTTATTTTTGGTTTGCTGAAGTATACTGTTGATTGTTGAATCAATATTAAATTCAGATAACTGATTCTGATCTGGGTTATCGAAAGTTTGATTCTTTAAGGATGATTCTATGTACATGTTCTTTTTGTGTTTGATGAATTGGCGAATTTGGGTATGGATGAAGTATTTAGCACTAGCTGATCCTTTGTTTTGGCATTTGGAAAGTTTGATTTTTTGAGGATGATTCTTTGTAGATATGTTCTTTTTGTGTTTGATGAATAGGCAAATTCGGGTATGGATAGTACTAGGCTACTACCTGATCCTTTGTTTTGGCATTTTGAAAGTTTGATTATTTGAAGATGATTCTTTGTATATATGTTCCTTTTGTGTTTGATGAATAGGCGAATTCTGGTATGGATGAATTATTTAGTACTAGCTGTTTTGTCAGTCTAGTTTTGATTGCTTACGGACAATTGTGTGATAAAGTCCGCGTGAGTTGAATGAAGATAGTTCCCGATGTTGATAGAAGGTAACAGTTGACAAATTTATTGAAATTTTACCGTTTGCAGGTTAAGATAGAGAGCTTGAAGGGGAAAAAGGTAGGGCTGTACTTCTCAGCAGCATGGTGTGGTCCGTGTCATCGGTTCACTCCAAAGCTGGCGGAGTCCTACAACGAGCTCCTCCCGAAAGACGACTTTGAGGTCGTGCTCGTCTCTGGGGATGAAGATGACGAGTCTTTTAATGAGTATTTTGCGAAGATGCCTTGGCTAGCAATGCCATTTTCTGATTCTGAGGCTCGTGAACGCTTGGATGGGATGTTCAGTGTCGAGGGCATTCCTCATCTTGTAGTTCTTGATGGAAGTGGGAAGTTGTTGACAAATAGTGGAGTTGAGATCATCAGAGAGTATGGCGCGGAAGCGTATCCTTTCAGTGAAGAACGCATCAAAGAAATCAAAGAGGCGGAGGAAGTAGCCAGGAGGGAGCAGTCCTTGAAGTCTGTCTTGATTTCTCGTTCACGCGACTATGTACTTGATGCTGATGGGAAGAAGGTAATATACTGCACCATCTATGTTGGAAATTTTGTTGCTCAAGAAATTCGATTTTGTTCCAAAATGTTTTGAGGTTTTACTACTCTTCAGGAATCATTACTGATTGAAATAATGTTTAATTTCTGTAATTCATTACCTAATCAATGTAGTCTTATAATATGTGAGAAATTTATTTCTTAATCTGTATGTACTAGTTTTTTTCTTTTCGCGAACCATGTCTATCAATTTATATTAGTTTGTTGCGCTATTATCAGGTTTCTGTCAGTGAACTAGAAGGGAAGACTGTGGCCTTGTACTTCGCGTTGTCAACTTTCAGTGCTTGCTCTGTATTTACTCCAAAGCTCATTGCACTTTATGAGAACTTGAAAGAAAATGAAGAGAACTTTGAGATAGTGATGATACCCCTTGACGATAATGAAGAGGCATTTAAGGCTGCATCTAAGAATTTTCCTGGGTTTTCGCTACCTGTAGGGGACAAGAGTATTGAAAAGTTGGTACGATATTTTGAGCTCTTAACCGTTCCCACTGTGGTCATTCTTGGCCCGGATGGGAAAACAATAATTCTAAATGCTGCTGAAGCAATAGAAGAACATGGTTCCCTAGCATACCCTTTCACGCCCGAGAAATTTGCCGAACTTAAGGAGATAGAGAAGGCTAAGGAAGAAGCACAGACACTTGAGTCCATTCTGGTTTCAGGAGATCTCGATTTTGTGATTGGAAAAGGACAAAAGGTACAGTAGTTTTGCCATAGTTTCTACTTAAATGTTGATTGAGTAATCGGCTTATGGCAATGCTGTTATTTCCCTCTTTTCATTCAACTCTCAATCTCATGACTCATGAGACTGTTTTTCTTTGAAGGTGCCTGTGTCTGATCTTGTGGGTAAACATGTACTCCTCTATTTCTCTGCTCACTGGTGCCCTCCTTGCCGTGCATTTTCGCCAAAACTTGTGGAAGCATATAATGAGATAAAAGGCAAGGTTGAAGCGTTTGAAATCGTCTTCATTTCAAGCGACAAGGACCAGAGCGCCTTTGATGAGTATTACGCAACAATGCCTTGGCTGGCACTTCCCTTTGGCGATGACCGGAAGCTGCCTCTAAGTCGGAAGTTCAAGGTCAAAGGCATACCGACACTAGTTGCACTGGGACCTACTGGCAAGACCATCACGACTGAAGCCCGGGACATCATCACGCAGCATGGTGCCAAAGCTTATCCCTTCACCAAGGAGCAACTCCAGGAGCTTGAAGCCGAGACTAATGAGATGGCGAAGGGTTGGCCTGAAAAGCTGAAGCACGCGCTGCACGAGGCTCATGAGCTCGTGCTCAGTAAGCGTACATCCTACACGTGTGACGGGTGCAATGAAAGCGGACAGGTCTGGTCATACCTATGCAAAGAGTGCGACTTTGATCTCCACCCGAAGTGCGCTCTGGGAGAAAAGAAGGAGGGGAGCAAAGCTGAGCCCGATGCAGAAGATGACGACACAGGAGATGCAGAAGATGACGACAAAGGAGATGCAGAAGATGACGACACAGGAGATGCAGAAGATGACAATGCAGGAGATGCAGACGAAGAAAAGGGAGATGGTATCAAGTGCAATGGAGACGTATGCTACAGAACTTAAAATCGGGTACAAGATATCATTATTCTAAAAATTGTGCCTTTGTTTAGATCTATCTATCAGGAAAAATGAGTGAGGTTTATTGAGTGGAACATGATTTTCATCTTCCTGTTATGGAAGAATTAAGTAGATAAGTTGCTTGTATTAGTACTTTGGTGTGTGCTTGCAACCTGCTATCTTTTGTCAAAATAATAACTTTTAGCATCATTGTGCTCATGCAATTTGCTAGAAAAGAAATGCTTATTTCAGAGTGGTGATTTAGCATTAGTACTCTGTGATGTTGGTTGTATACATTGTATCGTCTTCGGCAATCGGTGCGGTGGTGGTGGTTGGTAGTTGTTCATAGCCGTTGGTGGTTGATGATGACTCTTCACTGTTGGATGTCGGTTGTTTGAAAGAAAAATAATAATTTGTGGGGTTGGCCCCTCAAAATTTTGTCCCACTATGTGGAGTCTATTACATAGGTCATATCTGGTCATCGTCTTAGGTCGAGTGCTCCAATGAAGTAAAAACAAACACTAAAACCTATGACTCTAATAAGGACAAGTAAAACACACACAACAGAACACTAGACGGATTCCTCTATGTTTGGGAGCTAATATCCACAAGGAGCATTTTATTACTTTACTTTGAATATGAAAGCAAGCAAGTCAGTTCTACAGAGTTGAAAATATTCTAGATGGCTATGAATATGATCACAGATGAAGAAACTACTTCCCATGATCTTACTTCTATTCTTGGTTCAGACCAAAGGGATTATCTTGTACACAACAACAATGATCAGGTACTCTCTCTTTCCTTCTGTTTAAAACTGGTCCTTGTATGTTGCTTCTTCATGTGATTGCACTGAATTTGATACATTTGACATTTTTGTAGGTAAAACTCAGTTCTTTGATTGGAAAGACGGTGGGACTTTATTTTTCAGGATCATGGTGTGGTCCTTGCCGCCATTTTACCCCAAAGTTAGTGCAAGCTTATGAACAGCTATCTGAAAAGTCCGATTTTGAAGTGGTTTTCATCTCCGTGGATAGAGATGAGGAATCATTCAATTCTTACTTTGGAAAAATGCCATGGCTTGCTCTTCCTTTCTCTGATTCAGACGCAAGGAAGAAACTGAAGGAGTTGTTCAAAGTGAGGGGGATCCCTCAGCTCATGATCCTCGATAAAAATGGCAATGTTTTAACTCGTGAGGGCGATGATGTCATCTATGATTTTGGGGCTGATGGGTATCCCTTTAATCCTGAAAGAATCAATCAACTGAAGGAGAAAGACGAAGTAGCGAAAAGGGATCAATCTTTGAGGTCTCTTTTGGTTAACTCCTCTCGGGATTACTTGATTTCGAATGGTGGGAAAAAGGTAAGATATCATGCCTATGTTAATAACTTGTAAATATCTGACTAAAATTTGATAGTTTCTTTCATTGCTATATGTTCCTGACCTTAAATCATGTTAAAAGCAGATGTAATTTCATTGTTTATATTAGGTTTCTGCAGAAGAACTCAAAGGGAAAACAGTCGGCCTGTATTTTTCGATATATTCCCACAAGGGATGTGCCAATTTCACCAAGATACTTGTAGAGGTATATAACAAGCTCAGAGAGAGGGGTGAAAACTTCGAGATCGTGCTGGTTTCTTCAGACGATGAAGAGCAAGATTTCAGTGCCAGTTTTAAGACCATGCCCTGGTTATCTTTGCCTTTTAAGGACAAGAACTGTGATGAACTGGTTAGGTACTTACAGATCAGAGGAGACTATCCTAGTCTTGTCATAATCGGTCCAGATGGGAAGACTGTGCATCCTAACGCGGCTGAACCAGTTGAAGAACATGGCGTTGAGGGTTACCCTTTCACGCCCCAAAAGTTCGCGGAGGTGGCTGAGGCAAAGGCTGCATCTCAGACTCTGGAGTCCATTCTGGTTTCAGGAGATGGCGATTTCGTGATTGGGAAAGAAGGATCAAAGGTATGGTACTTTTGTTGTGATTTTGCTCTTATGACATCCTTGTGAAGTTTATAATGAACAAATTTTGTCTCATTTTCATACATTGTACATCTATCTGTCAGGTTCCGGTGTCTGATCTGGTCGGGAAGCACATGCTCCTCTACTTTTCCGCTCACTGGTGCCCTCCCTGTCGCGCTTTCACTCCAAACCTCGTGGAAGCGTATAACGAGATCAAAGGTAAGGCTGAAGCATTCGAAATTGTCTTCATCTCAAGCGACAGGGATCAGATCGCCTTTGATGAGTACTACGCGATGATGCCTTGGCTGGCGCTTCCATTTGGTGATGAACGGAAACAGTTTCTCGGTCAGAAGTTTAAGCTCCGAAGCATTCCCACGCTCATCACGATTGGACCTACCGGAAAGACCATCACAACTGGAACGCGGGATCTCATCGTGAAGCATGGTGGCAGGGCCTTTCCCTTCACCAAGGAGCGAGTCGAGGAAATTGAAGCAGAGAAGGAAGAAAAGTAGGATGGATTGAAGTGTGATGGAGATGTCTGATACAGAGGTTGAAACCTGGTACAAGATATCACCATTGTTCTGAAATTCATGCCTTTTGTTTAGGTGTATCTGCCGAGATAAATGGTGTTGATGGTTTAAGAGCTTGATTTGCTGCAAAGAAATGTACGTTTTCAAAGTAGTAATCCAGCTTTAGTACTGCAGTAATATATAATAAAAGCTGAGCGTTTATCTCCTCGTGGGGGTAATTGGATCATATCCGGTCATCGTGTTGCAAATAATGGTATACTCCTCGAGTAGAACTTATCTGTCTGTACCAAATTAATGAACTCAAATCAGTGGAAGTTGCATTTCTGTAATGCTATAAAATAATGCCAAGCTCTTTATTGTGTAGTTTTAGTCAATATTCTGGCAGCCAATATCCACCAGGAGCAATTTATTACATTTAAAAGTTGCACGAAATAAAGTGTTTATAATATCATAGCAATATTGTTACAATCATCGCAGACAGTAACAGAATTATGACAAAATTTGACAGGAAGCAGAATTCCATAGACATTTTTAGGGCGGACAAATTTTCTTCCTGGACGGAACCATTTTCAATTTTAATAAGCTTGGGCGGAAGAACACATGAAAACTATTACTACTCTGTTAGTTTACCGGAGTTTATCGGGACGGTCATACCGGCTCGTCCTCTATATCCAGTGATATTTAATTTCTAAATATTATTTTTTTATGGATGGTTAATACAAATTGTTAAAATTTTAGCAGCCAATATATTTACTCGTATAGAGAATCGTGAAAGATTCTGTTAAAGTAAAAGTGGGACAGGGGAATACTCCAACATGACTCGCACTAGAGTTATATACGAGGTCTTCTTTGTACGATGGAGTTCCTTTGAACAATTGCAGAGCTGAAAGTATAAAGATCAAGTCAACATGGCCATGGTCGAAGCTGAAGAAACTGCTTCACATGATCTTGTTTCTCTTCTGAGTTTCGAGGAAAGAGATTTTCTTGTACGCAACAACAATGATCAGGTAATTTTTCGAAAGTTTTCCCCCCTTTTCTTTAACCTATTCTTGATCACGTGAAACGATTGTGCATTACAATTGATGTGTTTTAACATCTGGGTTCATCAGATTGATCGAATTATGATGATTTCGTGTCACTTTAGTAGGTAAAAATCAGTTCTTTGATTAGTAAGAACGTAGGACTTTATTTTTCAGGATCATGGTGTGGTCCTTGCCGCCGTTTCACCCCAAAGTTGGTGCAAACCTACGAACAACTCTTTGAACAATCCGATTTTGAAGTGGTTTTCATCTCAGCAGATAGAGATGAGGCATCATTCGATGCATACTTTGGGAAAATGCCATGGCTTGCTCTTCCTTTCTCTGATTCCAACACTAGGAAGAAACTGAAGATGTTGTTTAAGGTGAGGGGAATCCCTCACCTTGTGATCCTCGATAAAAATGGCCATGTCTTGACGCGCGAGGGCGATCATGTCATCTATGATTTTGGTGCTCGAGGGTATCCCTTTACTCCTGAAAGAATCAATCAGCTAGAGGAGGAAGATGGGATAGCGAAAAGGGAACAATCTTTGAGTCTCTTTTGGTTCATTCCTCCCGGGATTTCTTGATTTCGAATGGCGGAAATAAGGTTAGATGTAATAAGATTTCTTGATTTCTGACTGATTGAAATGTTATACTTTTCTTTAGCATTATATGTTGTTATACATGTAGGTTAGAAGTAGTTGCACTGTCATTGCATTGACTATAATGAAACCTTGTACCTTGAACAAACACGACTCTTTAGTTGGGACAGGAGTATATGTTAGCACTAATTAGTTGCATCTTCATTACTGCTCTCAATTGTTTACTAGGTTGTTGTAGAAGAACTTGAAGGGAAAACAGTTGGACTTTATTTTTCGCTGAATACCAATGGTTTATGCACTGATTTCACCAAGATACTCGTAGAGGTATATAACAAGCTGAAAGAGAGAGGTGAAAACTTCGAAATCGTGTTGGTTTCTTCAGACAACGAAGATCAAGAATTTAGTACTAGTTTTGGGACAATGCCATGGTTATCTTTGCCTTTTAAGGACAAGAAGTGTGATGAACTTGTAAGGTATTTCCAGATTAGAGGACATTATCCTACTCTTGTTATAATTGGTCCAGATGGGAAGACCGTCACCCAAAATGCAGTCGAAATGATTGAAGAACATGGTGATGAGGGCTATCCTTTTACACCTCAAAAGTTTTCCGAGGTAGCGAAGGCTAAATCTGAATCTCAGACATTGGAGTCCATCCTCGTTCACCAAGACAGCGATTATGTCCTCGCCAAAGATGGAGTAAAGGTAGTGTTTCTGTCCTATTGTTGTGAATTCGACACAGGAAATTTGACACTTAAGAGTCAGAGCCTTTTGGGGGTAGCTGTTAACTTTGAGCAATGATACTATAGTTTAAAAACCACTCGTGTTCGTATCATATTTGTGAGTTTTCTGATCATTTCCATATGATACTCGAGTCTTAAAAGCACCCGTGTTTGCATCATATTTGCGAGTTTTTTGATCATTTCCATATGATACTCGAGTCTTAAAAGCACCCGTGTTTGCATCATATTTGTGAGTTTTCTGATCATTTCTATATGATACTCGAGTCTTAAAACCAGTGTTTGTAATTTGTGAGTTTTCTGATCATTTCCATATGATACTTGAGTCTTAAAACCACTCGTGCCGTATCAGATTTGTCTGATCATTTCCATATGATACTCGAGTTAAAACTACTCGTGTTCGTATCACATTTGCAAGTTTGCTGATCGTTTCCATCTGCTCTTATTCTCATCAGGTTCCAGTTACTGACCTTGTCGGAAAAACAATTCTGCTGTACTTTTCAGCCGAGTGGTGTCCTCCATGTCGCGATTTCCTGCCCATGTTCATATCAGTCTACGAAGAAATCAAGGCAAAGGACGACGCATTCGAAGTAATTTTCATCTCAAGTGATCGAACTCCCTTATCCTTCGACGACTACTTCTACTCCATGCCTTGGCTAGCCCTCCCCTATGGTGACGTCAGAAAGGCGATCCTCCACCGCTTTTTCAAGATCAAGGGCATCCCGGCTATCGTGGCACTCGGGCCAGACGGGAAAACCCTGCACACACAGGTCCGGCAGCTGATCCAAGGCTATGGAGCGGAGGCATACCCGTTCGATGTGGAGCATTTAAAAGCGGTGGAGAAAAAGGCCGAGGAAATGGCGAAGGGGTGGCCGAAGAAAGTGAGACATGAACTGCATCATAAGCATTCGCTTAGGCTGGTTCGCGGGTCGGGTTTCAAGTGTGATGGATGCGGAGAGTTGGGATTCGGGTGGGCCTATGTTTGTAGTGAATGTAGCTTTGATCTTCATCCCAAATGCGCTTTGAAGAAAGAAGAGTTCGAGTTTGGTTCACTGAGAAAAGAGGGTTATGTGTGTGAGGGAGATGTGTGCCATAGAGCATGACAAAACAATAGAACTTCGAGTTCTTTATAAGTACTTGTATAACTTTTAATTGATATCGACTGAAATAATTTAACCCCTTTGATTATTGATTTGAGAATACATGTATCCATGGTGATTTAACTTACTTTTTTTCAGACGAAAAATATAACTTCTAACATTTTGTAAAGTTCTCATATAACCTTTTAACTAACTTATAAGAGCAACTTCAACGCTACACAATTTTTACTTTTGGAGCACTAAAAGACGAGGAGTCCAACTCCAATGATATATAAAGATTGCGTTGTAAATTGGAGTTCATCTACATTACCCCTTTATAATTTGCGAGTATTCCACATTGAAGGGTGGTTTTTTTTTTGGGTTTAATTTGTTCATTTCTTGTTTTGTTTTCAAATTCTTATGTTTTTTTAAATAAAAAAATTGAAAACTTATTTCATTTACTATTCATTTACTTGGGAGATACTGTAAGACTGACTTTGGCATTAGAGAGTTTCCCCAAATCTTGCTTTTTCCTTGCAGATCAAGACCAAGGAATCGAGAACGCACTTGAATCGGGTCTCGGATGCATCAATTGGCTTATACCCCTACTTTAACAGTACGAGACAGAGAGAGCAAATAACACTCAAAACGACCTCATATCCATTCGGGTCCACTCAAAAAGACGCTCAAAAGTTGACGAAATTCAACCTTTTAACCATCATTTTCCAACAATAACATATTCCAAACGTGAATTCACAAAATCAAACAACAATCATGTTCAATGAAAATCAATAGAACATAGTTGAAACAGAGAAGATCGAGCTCAGGAATCAACAAAACAAAAAGCTTTCATCATCCAGTTGAACGGTATTCAGGATAGCTTGGAGGATTCATAAGACATGTAAAACACGTATGAATGTAAAAACCTTTGCAGTTGGAACTCGGATTTACCTTGGCCTAATTTCCCCTATCATCTTCATCATCTTCTTCAGCTTCATCATCTCCATCATCCTCATCCTCATATACTTCATAATCCTCATCTTCATCTGCAATGTCACCGTAAGTATCGCCAAACTTTACCTGAAGGCTGTCGTTTCCATACTCTCTTTGTTGTTCCTGAATCCTCTTGGCGGACTCCTTGGCTGCAATGGGACAAAAAGTTACCGTGATCGTCTTCAAGCAATTTACTTCTTCAAAGATGGAAGGAATCTCTTTCAAGTATTGACAAGTATCCAGGACAAGATGCTCGAGGCTGGGAAAGGGGGTGCTGTCGTCGCACCTGAAGATGTCCACTTTTCTAACCTCCAGTTGACATAATTTGAGATACACAAGTTTTGAGAAGTCCCCATCTTTCAATCCCCAGCTATACGCTTCGTTCGAGTTCTTGGCTAATTTAAGAACTTGAAGATTGGGGAGATGCTTTCCAAGCTCTGACAAATCACTCCATGGTAGCCACACTCTTTCCAGAGTCAACTTGTTAAGGTTCTCATTCCTAGGAATGTTCCAAATCCTAGGATATCGATGTACCCGACCCCCACGATGAATAACACTGAGGGATTCCAGCTTCTGTAATAAAGATTCGACCATAGAAAACAACTTCAAAACATCGTATAACCTGCCAATCAGCTTACAGCGAAACTTCCTGAGTCGGGGAAAATTCTGTAGGAATTCAGCTGTTGTATAATAATCCTCATTGAGCCGCAGTGTACCAAGTGTCTCGATATCAGAGGCTCCTCCAAACAAAATACCAGGCTTTAGCTTGCAAACATCCTTAACATGAAAATGTCTAAAACTATTCATGTCCCAAATAGATTCAGGCAACAGAACTTGTCTACTACCGGAGCTCGTATTAATGAGGAGAGTTTCCAACTTCCACAAATTAGCTATTGTCCGTGGAACCTCACCAAGACCATTTTGGAAGTATAGGGCCAGATACCTTAGATAGATGTTAGATAATATCTCTTTGGGAAATTCAGGCACAAAAACCTGCAAATCCGCTTTCAAAACAGTAAGAAGTTTGAAGTTTTCAAGAAATTGAAGAGATAAGTATCTATCTGAGTACCCGTTGTTCCACCACAGTAAAGTGTGGACTGAACTTGTAGGTAATCTCCTCCTACTGGTAGCAATAGGCCTTGTTTTGATGAAAGGGTCACTTGAATTAATCCGAAGTCGATGGTGGTCATACTCTGGCAGCCGTTTCCTATCATATTCATACTCATCCCAAACACTAAATTGCTTCTCCTCCACCGCCCAGTTTAAGAAGAAGTTGCTTTCTTTGCACTTATCCAAACACAAGTCATACAGTAAATCATGAACATTGCATCTCTTTATTCCTCCCATGCTACCTCTTTCAGTCACAACTACTAAGCCTTGAGAAACTAGATCATTTAAGTACTTTGTAGCCAAATCTTCTAAGCATCTAGTCTCACCATCTGTGATAAAAAGTCCTTCACTCATCCAAAGTAACTTCAATTCCTTGGCTCTAACTTCCTCCCCCCTTAGAAATGCTCCAAAATATAGGAAACACGATTTCATATGGTCTGGTAAATAGTTGTAACTCAGCTCTAACACCTTTCCATAACTTTCAGCACCGTGTGTTTTCAAATTTTCCGCCACTTTGTTCCATGATTCCAAACTTTGGACGGTATTTGTAAGAGCAGCTGAGGCCATAACCACTGCTAGAGGCAAGCCTTTACAATAACCTGCGATTTCCTTTCCAATCCTTTCAAATTCTTCACAGTTGCATTCATCTGAACCGAAGACTCTCTTCTTCATCAATTCCCAACTTTCCTCATCGGAAAATA
>JAULKJ010000014.1:1650921-1661410 GCA_032355405.1 Rubia balearica
GAAAATGAGTGGATGAAATTGAATGTAGAATGTAAAAAGTAGAATGAGTGGATGAATTGAAGGAATCTTACCAAAAATAGAAAGTGTGTCAATATAAAAGAAATAACTCAAAAATAAAAGTGTGCCAATAATATAGAAACAGAGGGAGTATTAGGTTTGAACATCACATGAAGTGTGTTTATGCAAATTAAATATGATACGTTTTGTATGTATTTGGAAGTAAAAGTGTGCCAAACTTATATTTATCCCTATCAAAAGTCATTTTCTTCATCTCTAAAAGATGAAACATTCATTTAATCTGTAACAATGCAGAAAATTATTATAGTTGACATGTAATTTAAATATTTTTATAATAAACTAATTATTGTTAGAAACTAGTTTAGTTGGACATCAATTCTACTTATTGTAATCACCGTTGGACCTTTTTTCCAGCAACTATGAATGATTATTTTTATTTAAAAATGTTAAAACAGTTACCCCCTCCGTCCCAACCAAATTTGCACAGAATCTTTTTTATGTTCTCCAACAAATTAACATGTTTGACTGTAAATATGTATAGTTACGGATAATAACGGCGCATAAAAATTTAATATTTAGAAACTACATGTTACGACGAATCTAACAATATCTCATACGGTAAAATTATTGCTCATATACGTATTCAAATATATGATCAAAGTTCGACAATTTTAACTAAAACAATTCTGTTCAGATTTAGGTGGGACGGAGGGGTAACTTACTTTTGAGTATTTCTATCAATAGTCTTAGCAATATTATACGGTGCCAATGATAGAGCTAGATACCATAATTTCAAATATATTATCAAAATTCGACAATTTTAGCGGATTTAGATGGGACGGAGAGGTAACTTACTTTTGAGTATTTCTATCAATAGTCTTAGCAATATTATACGGTGCCAATGATAGAGCTAGAAACCATAATTTTCCTTTGAGTGCACTATTCAAATATATGATCAAAGTTCGACAATTTTAACTAAAAATAATTCTGTGCAGATTTAGATGGGACGGAGGGATAACTTATTTTTGAGTACTATTTCTATCAATAGTCTTAGCAATATTATACGGTGCTAATGATAGAGCTAGATGCCATAATTTTCCTTTGAGTGCATGTCAACCTCCATCAATACTTTAACAAGAAGTACAGGATACTACTCCTTCCTTTCCATAATTATTGACCTACTTGCTTTTTCAAGGTCAAACTGGGTAAATTTGATCATAAATTTCAATTTATATGTCAGTAATAAAAATATCATGCGAGTTATTGTTAGATTCATCTTAACGTCTATTTTCTAAATATTAAATTTTTATACGAAATTATTATATGTATATAGAGATATTGACGGTCAAACATGATCATTGAAAACCGTGAAAAGGTAAATATGACAATAATCTTGGGACAGAGGGAATACGATGTAAGAGCAGTAGTATTTCTTTCTTTTCTTATTGTCTCATTTCTCGAGATAATTAAAATATATTTATAAATTAAATTTGAATCATGAAATGAAAAGAGTACTACTGAAATGGCACTATAATCATTAGCACGATGTTCAATAAACATGTTTGACCGTTGATATGTTTATCTACGTTTAATAACTACGAATAAAAAGTTGATATTTAGAAACTATTTGTTACGACAAAATGAACAATATCATATATACAATAATCAATAATATTTTTGATCATGTATCTCTTCAAATATGTGATCAAATTTTAATACAGAATAGTATTAAAAAAATAAGAGTGCAATTTCATCTGCAACAAGTAATCATGAAAAGAAAAGAGTATTATTAAAGCAACTTTTATTTTATTTGGACTTCATGACTTAATGATACAGGTGTCTCCAACCGAAGCAGAAAGAGCCGGTGGCCGGAGGTTGGCCGGAGAAAATCCGTTGACTGCTAAGGCGGCTTTGATCCGCTACTGGGAAAACAAAATCTGCAATAAGTTGCCAAAGCCACAGATTTTGCTAGACAAAGCCTCCCCATTAAACGCTTTGGATTTGGCAGCTTTCTCAAAACTAGCTGAAGAGAAATCTTTATCAGCCTATCTCCATGAATTTTGTTCCAAAGCAAATCTCCTCTGTGGTCAAGATTTAATAACCACTCTCAAAAAACAGTACAATACAACCCAAAGAGAGATTAAAAACTACAAAGTGGCGCCTGGAATGTATTTCAGAGAGCGTATGATGAAACCTGGGACTGTAATGCCAATGCCGGACATTAGAGATAAGTTGCCCAAGAGGTCTTTCTTGCCTCGGACCATTGCCTCCAAGTTTCCCTTTTCTTCGGCGCGCCTATCCGACCAGTTTAAGGAGATGTTTCAAGCGGGTTATGATGAGAAGTCGGGCAATTTGGTAGGTTATGAGGAGGGGCATTCAAGCTACCTTCCGGGTGATGGTGAGAAGGCAAGGATTCTAGCAAGTGATCGTCAAAACCTAGGGTACATGAATGGCTATGGTGAGAAGGCGGGCTATCTGGCTGGTGATAGTGAGAAGTCGGGTTACATGAATGGCTATGGTGAGAAGGGGGGCTATTTGGCTGGTGATAGTGAGAAGTTAGGGTACATGAATAGCTATGGTGAGAAGGCGGGCTATCTGGCTGGTGATAGTGAGAATTCAGGTTACATGAATGGTTATGGTGAGAAGGCAAGTTATCTGGCTGGTGATAGTGAGAAGTCAGGTTACATGAATGGTTATGGTGAGAAGGCAGGCTATCTGGCCAATAGTGAGAAGTCGGGTTACATGAATGGTTATGGCGAGAAGACGGGTTATCTGTCTGGTGATAACGTGAAGTTAGGGTACATGAATGGCTATGGTGAGAAGGCGGGCTATCTGGCTAGTAATAGTGAGAGGTCAGGGTACATGAATGGCTATGGTGAAAAGGCGGGTTATCTGGCCGGTGATAGTAAGAAGCCAAGTTACATGAAAGGCTATGGTGAGAAGGTAGGCTATTTGGCCGATAGTGAGAAGTTAGGTTACATGAATGGTTATGGTGACAAGGCGGGGTACATGGCTGGTGATACCGACAAGTCAGGTTACATGAATAGCTATGGTGAGAAAGCGGGTTACATGGCTGGTGATACCGACAATTCAGGTTACATGAATAGCTATGGTGAAAAGGCGAGTTATCTAGTGGGTGACAAGTTGAGGTTGGGTTACATGAATGACCAGGGCGAGAAGGAGAGTTATCTAGTTGGTGATGAGAAGAAGTCAGGTTACATAAATGGTTATGGTGAGAAGGCGAGTTATATTGTACGTGATGGAGAGAAGTTAGGTTACGTGAAAGGCTATGACAAGAAGACTGGTTATCTAATAGGTGGTGAGCAGAGTCCTGATTATATGAATGGATATGGTGAAAAGTCTAGTTATCTAGTACGTGATGAGAAGGAGTCAGGATATATGAACGGCTATGGTGAGAAGACGAGTCAAGTTATAGAGATGAGTCATGGTATTCAAGGGGTTCATGTCAAAAGGCCAGATCATCATCATCTGAGTGGTGTTATTGGTTCCAAAATAGCCCTGCATGAGTGTCCAAGAGCACCCAGCCCAGGCGAGATGAAACGGTGTGTGGGATCAGAGGAGCACATGATCGACTTTGCCACATCCGTCCTAGGTCGAGATATTGAGCCGAGGCTCACTGAAAACACATGTGGCATCAAGGGTGATATTTTGATTGGGTCAGTAAAAGGAATTAATGGCGGAAAAATAACCAAAACCGTGATTTGTCATCAAACCTTGCATCCTTACTTGATGTATAATTGTCATTCAGTTCCTCATGTACGGATGTATGAAGTGGATATATTGGACCCGATTACTAAGGACATGATAAACAATGGCGTGGCCTTATGCCATCTAGACACATCAACATGGGCACACCACGAAGCCTTTCTAGCACTCGGCTCGAGTCCTGGAAAGATTGAAGTGTGTCACTGGATTTTTGAGAATGACGTGGCATGGGTTATAGCTGAGTAAGCACTCAGTTGGATAAATTGCTTTGATTTCGAGTGATCAAGTGTTTAATCCGTTGAATAATTTAGGCTTGAATTTCATATTATTATCCTTGTATTAAGAATAATTGAGTGTGAGACGGTGATTCGATGGGTTTCACCATTGGGGGTTTCCTCTACCCATCCTTAAGTAATCCGTCTTTAATTGTTGTGTGATGTAATTTCTTTTGAATGTCTTATAATTACTGATGAATGAAAATTTGTAATTATGTTTCGGCTTACATTTTTCTAAGCTTTAATTTTGAAAGCGGTTACATGCATTTTTAAAAAAAAAAAATTTATATAATTGATTCCACCGATAGTCATTCTAACAGGAAAATTTCTCATCATACAAACAATAATTAAACTGAACGAAATTATTAATTTCCCAAAAACACACACTAGCACATACACATTGACATACACACACTAACACTAACAATCGAAAATACTGGCAATAATTATCTTATTCCTATTTTTCCCCAAACAAGAGTAAGCCACTAATTAAATAGCGTAGAGTCATTATTTACTTTGTAAACGTTTTCCCTATTTATTTATTTATCATCCACTTACACGTTTATAATGTCTCTTTTCCTGTTTAAAATATCTATAAGGCAAGTAATTAGGCAATTCAAAAGCGGGAGGTAACTAGTATTAGGAATTATATGAAATAAAAAGATAAATATGATCACTTTAAGAAACAATTGCCAGTGATCAAGTCAACTTTTTAGCACTAGACAGAGGGGCAATCGCATTCCAATACAAAATTGTTAAAGAAAACTAAGGTATAATTTTGGAACAATTTTAATACCTTTTAACTTAGACATTTTGCTTTAAAATTGAATATAGTAAATTTTAACTAAACACGCATCATAAACTATTATTTAACATTATAACACAATATATATTGTACCTAGAAAGTTTCTTGCCAGACCGACTAATGATTAAACCAGCCATTAAAAACTTGTTTCAATAACTTTTAGTGTCAAATTATAATTATTTATACACTGCGATACATTTTAAAAGTTTTTCAAAGTAATAGGAACCTCGTTGCAGTAAATGAAAACATACATCAAATGATAAAATGACCATGTCTATCGGTTAGTCGATCTAAACAAGACTTTGTGAAAATATAATGTCTAAATAACATAATATAATATTCAAGTTATAAAAAATACAACATTAATTAAAATTAAAACTACAACAAATATTCTATATATCACTAACATAAAATTGTCCTTCGCCAAGACAGCCAAATCAACATTTAATCCCAACCCGAAGACACTGAAATAGTGATGATAGCATGCACACATAATTTTGAAGGAGATTTTAATTAAAGACACACAACCTAAATTAAGGTACTCACTGATTAATATAGACTTCGGATTTTGATAATTTATGTTCGCCAATTCAAGAATATCCCGACAATGCAAAAGTACTCATGCCTGATAAATTCTTTAATCTTTCATGAACTCGTGAAGTTGCTATGCCAATTCTTGCAGAGAATGCCTGCAATTTAATTAATGAATCAAATGATCCACATAAATAGTTAATTGAAAATTTATTGGAATTTAAATAATACGATAATAAGAAATAGCGTTCGTCTTTTTATTCGTGCACTCAAACAGTGGAGATGGTTCATGCTTATAATTGGCGAGCGAGCTCATTCTTATAGGCTCGTTCTAAATTGAAGTGAAAAACAAGAGATGATGAGAGTAAATCTGTAATTTAATTTATTTATTTTTAGAGAAAATAGGAGTTATTACAAATATCATGTCAAGTTTTTAAACTTTTGTAGTACAGATAATTAAGCATCATATTGAAAGTGAATTGAGGCATTAACTTTTGTGTTCATGCCATTTAAAATATAAAAGCGGACTTCTAATAGTAGTATATATATTATCCAAGAATAGGTTTTCTTTTTTTCCATATGGAATGGATGGTTCATTAGACATGTGGCAAGATTTGGTTGGCTCTACACCTACAAATGCAAAAAAAATCTACAAATATAAAATCTCTAGATTGCACCACTTTATGCCAAGAGTTAAGTATTAATAATTTTAATTTTTTTTATTAAATAGACTCCTTTTTATTATAGCAACAAAGATATTAATGCTACTCAGAGTTAGACAAAGTCTTGAGAAAAACTGTCTTTCCATAGGTATGTAGAAAGACGAGATTGAATTAGAATTATCAGAAAGGTAAAAGGTTTTCAATACAATATTAAAAATATATTATGCAACATGCAGTAGTTATAAAAATGCAACTAAAATTCACCTGAGAAATTACTGAGTACACAACTTTGTCACTCAATCTTGAATGGTTTGCACTCACAACTTTAGCCCCTTCTTCTTCAAGAATCTGTAGTATTCTGGGTAAAATGAAGCCCTTGTTCAAACCAGTCACTAAAGATACCTCCAAAACTGAATCCTTTTCATAGACTTGTACATCTGCCACAACCAGATCTTCTTTCAGCTCATCTCTAATCATTTTCAACTTTTCAACCCTTTCTTTTAGATTTTTTATATAATGCTCAGATCTTTCCAATATAACTGGCATGGGCAACTTCTCCTGCAAAATCCAATAAACGAAGTCAGAAGTATACTTTTTACTGCCACTTTTTAACTTAGGTTCTTCAAGAGGAGGAAACCGAAGTTAAAAACCTCCAGATACGAAGTTAAAAGTGTTGTTTCCACTAATCGATTCTTGTAATGCTAAAAACAATACTTTCTATTTTCTCATGATCCAATCAAGTTTTCTATTTTAATTAATTTTTTATTTGGATTGATATTTGTGGTTCAAATTTGGTTGGAACAGACGAAAATAGAGAACTGGAATGAGAACTTTTGTGTGTTCTAGTCCTCTACTTCTCCTGTCACAATAGCATGCATAAATACTCGTGTTAAAAACGATAGGAACATTTTGGCTGGGACGGAGGTAGTATTAAAAATCGAGCAAATTTTCTCGTTTACCTGAGGTTTCGACGTTGTTGGACGAGGAGGAAGAAGAGATTCAAGCGTTGCAGAAAGGTCTTTCATTTGCTGCCTTCTGTTCTTCTCTATGGAACCTCGACTAGAACCTGTGTTTTGTGATAGGGTTTGAGGTTGCATTGTTTTTGTCTGATCTTTTGATGTTGTAGTTTTTTCTCTCCTTCTTTTGTTGGTTTTGTTACTCTCTTTTGGGCATGCAATGTTGGTGCTATTGATGTTAGGCAAAGAAAAATATTCCATGGCGTAGTCTAAATAGTTAGCATCTTATATATGGACATATAAAGGGGAAAAATTCTCCTTTAAATGATTGGGATTTAAAATACTAATAATAATACTCCCTCCGTCCCATGTCAAACTGCCATTTGACTATTCATTTAGCCAAACTTTCTTAACTTTTAAATTAAATTCGTGTCTAAGCATAAATACTATTGTGTGATACCTTGTTAGCTTCGTTATAACATATATTTTCAAAATAACAACATTTTACACTCCCTTCTGCCGAGCAAAAATGAAACATTTAATTTTTTAAAATCAGAATTTGTAAACTTTGACCGTAAATATAAATTAATATATATATAATAAAAATATCATGTGAGCTATTGTTAGATTTATCTTAATATTTATTTTTTAAATATCAAATTTTTATTCAAAATTTTTATACGTAGTTAGAGATATTGATGGTGAAACATGATCACTGAAAACTCTGAAAAAGTAAATGTGCCATTTTTATTGGAACAGAAAAATTAATTTAAATTATTTTTAATGAAAAATTTAAAGATCAAATATTTTTCAAGTTAAATTCTGAAAGTCAAAGTGTGCAGTTGGAAATGAATATTAGTACTAAAATGAATGGAATTAGACCACACATATACTAGATTCACATTTGGGATAACTTTCAAGGAAGTAGAACATTTAAAAATGACCTAATATAAAAAGTCGCATAGGAATAACTCAATAACCATATATCTTGCCTATAGAGTCACTTAATATAGGAACTCAAAATCTATAGGAACTCGCGATAACAGATCGTTTATAAGATGCTTTTAGAGTGTTTTATGAATGGAAGCACCCCAATAGAAATCTATTAGGATATTTTTTTGTATCTTGCTAGGATTTTTGTGTCACGGTGATCGTACTATATCAGGAAGTTATTATAATCATGTGGTCATATTATAAAGACAATTAGTACTATGTAGGGATGACTCATGATCTTATATATTGAGTTATAAGACTATCAACCACCAATATGCAATTCTAACACGCCTCATCACGTGCAGTGATATTAATCATAGTGTAAACGTGAATAGAAAGAGGTTAAGGGTTGAGCTTTGAACTTTGATACTATATTAAATTCAAGGGCTCCTATCATAAAAGCAATTGATTTTATGTAGTGATAACTCATAATCTTATATATTGAGTTATAAGACACCGTGGACTGCATGATGGAAGTAACTGATGAAAACCCCGACTCGACGTAGGAATCATTCAACCCAAAATATAACAAGTCGAGTTCTTTTCGTAAGAAATAGTGAAGTCAAATAAGAAAATGTGTGCTCGTATAGTCGTATGTATAAGGGAATTAGATTAGCCGACAAGTGAGTGTGAAACGTAATTAAAGAAAGACAGGCGCTACGCTACGTGTGACCGTTGGTTTTCGATTGTCTCTTTCTAATCTTATCCACCACCTGTTTCGGGGATGTCCTCATAAACAAGAAGAAGATGATTGATGCTGGAGAGGTTAGATATTATCCTCTTCATTTGTTGCAATTTGAAATGCATGAGAGGTTACAAAAATTAGGGTTTTGGATGAAAGAGGAGAAACAAATTTTATGGCATAACATCTGATAATGCCTCGTTTGGCGATTGATTTAGCGTGACCGGAACAGTGTGTGAAGACAGAGGAACAGTCGGGATTTAGTCGGGATTGCTCTCGAGACTAAACTTCGACGTTCAAGTAGCTTGGAGTGGGGAGTGTGTATTGTTTGATTTGTGAGTTATGAATTGTGTATTGAAGAGACTTCTCGATCCTAGTGGATGTCGTCCTGTCCATGTTAGGGAATTGACGTGAGCGATGTGGATGCCAGGGGGTTGGACGTTTACCTTTTTTTCCGTCCACTTGATCTCCGACCTTTAATCCCGCGTTTCATCACGTTCCTTTTGATGATTGATCTGAATGGTGGAAATTTAATCTATTTCAGACGATTGAAATGCTTCCATGTGAAGGTTAAGACATCATATTATAAAATTTAATTTGACTAAACTAAAATGGACTGAATTGAATTAAGCCGTAAACAAAATAAAAAGAACGGAACTTGCTCATAAAAATAGATATTATATTTTTTTCCAAAAAGGAAAAAGATGGAGAATTCTCTTACAGAATCAAACAAAAATGATAGTTTTGTGTAGTTTCAATCTAGAATTAAAATAATTCCGTTTACTAAGTTCTAAATTAATAAAGATAACTCCAAAGTTTCTGGATGGTGTCATAAGCAGACATAAATGGCACATGTATGGTATGCAATAATTCCAAAAACATTTAACACGTTTCAATCTGAATGAACCAATGTGAACCACTCAATTTCACTGGACCATCAATCAGATAACTCCTTTGTCATTTTTTTTCAGAAATGAAAGCCCGGCCCCTGCTTCCTTTAAACGCATTAATTGAGCGTCTAGCTTCGGTGAGAACAGGAGAAAAAACAAAGAACTGAATATTTATTGATTAGCTTGGAAAAGTCGCATTCATTGATTAGTATATCACCTCATATGTTTAGATGTTTTGATTTCAATGGTGGAACTGAATTGGGGCGATCTGCTGCAGACGCTCCGGTAAACTTTGGTGAATCACGGGAGTAATACTTTTTCTGTCTTTATAACCCCGATTCATTAAAATTCAAAAAAGGTTCCACTCTGCGTCTGCCTCGAAAATTTTACATCCTGAAAATGAAATTTGCTATCACCCGATGGAAATTTTGAAAAGGTTGCAGACTTGAGAGGAAGAAAAAGATACAAAGGGAGACACCAGAGGAAGAAGAAGACTCAGAAGTTGAGCCTTTTCATTTTACATTGTTTCTCAAATAAATCATGTAATTGGATTGAGCCTATATTAAACATAAAATAGAGCAAAGTTTATTAAGTTGTTCAATGTTGTTATCTCTTCCAAATGGTCAAATTTTGAATTAAACTTTCCAGAAAATTATTCTTTCAAATGAAAAACTCAGAAAATATTTATTTGGACTCTCTTGGAGCACTACTATAGCAACTTTTAAAGGATATTCGTTGTTTTAGTTCATCAGGACACTCTTGTAGCGCTATTTTAACCACTTTTATAAGATATATTATTTGCCTTAATTCATCAAGAAACGTACTACCTCCGTCCCAAAGAAAATGGCACACTTTTTGGTCAACTTTCTCAGACCATGTTTGACCATCAATAACTTTAAATACGGATATTAATGGTACATTAAAATTTGATATTTAGAAACTACGTAAACA
>JAULKJ010000014.1:1665002-1680468 GCA_032355405.1 Rubia balearica
ATATAAAAGATTAATTGTGAAATAAAAATCACTTTATTTTATTAAATGGGATAAAAAAAGAGGCAGCAAATTTAAAAGTTTTCGAGCTCCTCGAGTTCGAGTCGAGCAATCGAGCAACAATAGAACTCGCGAGTATCGAGGTCGAGCATGTTATAATAGAACTCGCGGTATCGAGGTCGAGTCGAGCAAGGGAAAAAAGTTCTCGAGTCGAGTCGAGCAACCCTCTGCTCGCGATCGACTCGCTCGCTAAGCAACCCTAGGCTAGATAACCCCAAAAAGACAACCCACTAAAGACGGTTCTACAATAGAACCACCTTTAATCAATGTCTTAAAGGCGAATTTTCAAGAGACACCTTTAAAATGAAAGGGAGCCTCAAGATAGTAGTTCCGAGTTCGGAACCTCCTCATAAAGGCAATTACTTGATAAGTCAACGGAACCATATTTAATTACTGCCTTTAATAGGTCATTCTCCTCTAGTGATTGGAACACTCATTGATCGTTATTTTTTGCAATCGAACTCAAGCTGTCCATTTACAAAATAGGAAAAAGATAAGGGATAGTAGGAGAAAGAGAATGGATCGAAAAATATTTATTATTCACTTGTTTAATTTGAAGACTTTGTATTCAATAAAAATGAGCTGTTTAAAACTATACATGAAAGTACTGATGATTTTTATGAAGTCGTATGAAGGCCCAATCATGAAGAATAAATTGACGAAGAAGAATAAATGGAAACCAGGAAGATAATTGATAAGTTAATATTATTTTCCATTTTTATTAGGATCTCGAATCTTTAAGCTAGCATATATATGCAAAAAATTCTGAAACTTTTTTGGCTGTAAAAAGCCAGAACACGATAAACTCGAGGGTCAAGCCGGAGTTTAGTTTCAGTTTTCACAATTATTCAAGAGGTTCGTATTCTTGATTCCTTTCAATAATTTTCATAATGTTCTTTTTGTGATTTTGTTTTGTTTTATTTAACGTCTACATAATTTTATATTCGATGGATAATAATGGTTTCATTGGTTGTGTAATTCATGTGAGATCTAGTTGTGGATAGATTAATTGTGGTGGATTTGGTTTAGGTTCAGGCACTCTTCTCTTGAACTTATCTGAACTGAATTGATTTATTTAAAACTAAAAATAGTGTTGAAAAATAATGATATATAACTAAATTTAGATTAAATTTCATCAAATTATGTTGAATTGAACTGAACATCGAAATTGATATACTGATAAAATTTAGAGAACGGAGCCTTATGTTTCATTAGTTTAACATATGTCCACCGTCGGTTAAATTTATACAGCATCGGGTAGTGGTAAAACTATCGTATATAGTACTCATTCGTCCAGTTATTTTTGGTCTATTTACTTTTTACGGTTTCCAATCATCATATTTGACCCTCAATATCCCTAGCTACCTATACCAATTCAGCATAAAAAATCAATATTTAAAAAATAGATGTTAAAATGAATCTAACAATATCGCACATGATATTTTTATCATATATTTATAAACTTATAATATTGATCAAAATTTATTAAATTTGACTTTGAAAAAGTTAAGTGGCCAGTGGGATAGAGAGTATGAAATAAACTTGAGTTGTTGGGTTTGTCAAGAGAGATAGTTAGGGGTAAAAGTATAGTATATCTTAAGGTGTTAGGATTAAACTAGTAAACACTCTATTACTTTCTTTTCTGAATAATTTGTCTAAGGTTTTCCATTTTTCACCTGATTTAAAATAAATTTAACTAAATTGAATTAAATTAAACTAATAATAACTAATCTAAATTACTTTTTTTTTAAATGTGAGATTTATTTGTTTTCTTCGGCATATAGAAATGTAGATAGTACTTCACATTTTGTGTTGATGACGCATGCATGGGATTTTAGGACTAGATTTGTTTAAATATGTCTTTTGTATAATTTTAAAAATTATAAAACACGATATTAATAGTTAAGTTGATACGAATTATACTCTGATTTAGCCTAAACCTTAAAATATTGAGATTCTAGTTGATATGTGACTTAACCGGCGTAGTCGCACTAAACATGCTAGCAGTAAAAAAAATTAAACAAGCATAGAAATATTTAAAATCAGAATCTTTTACTTATGATATATAATTTTGATCCTCAATTACTCATTTCATGTGATATCTACTGTAATTATTATTATACCAATTTCGTATTTTTCACCTTTTGCTTTCAGAATTGCATGAATAAAAATTTTGTTGAATAAATCTTATGGCTTGAATATTAAAAAAAAGGTGGAAATAGTCAAAAGGGACTAAAAGCTATATTTTTTAATCTTTGCAGCTAGAAAGTGTAATCAACGTCTAGATGAGCGCGTGAAACGCTAACAGCGCACAAATATCCGACCGTTGACACAGTCACAACGTTCGGAAAACCTAGCACTTTAAAATTTTTGGCTTGGGCCCACTTCTCCGTTCATCCGTTGGCTCCTCTCTTCAATCTTCATCATCATCATCTTTAACTCCAGATTCAAAACCCTCACAAAGAATCACGAGAATTTTTCGGAATTGGGGTAAACCCAGAATCCAATTTCATCTTGCAGTGATTCTTTAATGCGTTCACAGCCATTTTACTCAACCACTGTGCAGTAATTTCTTGTGTACAATCAAGAACTTCACGGGAAAAACATCGTTTCTTGATTTGATTGTACACAACCTGTTCGATTAAATTCCTCTGTGGAATTCTTGGTTGGGAATTCTTGATCGGTAATGGCGACATTGGCTCCTGGGATTCTGTTGAAGCTGCTGAATGGGATGAATTCGGGGCTGAAGCCCACCAATGATCACAGGAGTTCGCTCTTGCAGGTGACCGATATCGTTCCAGCTGATCTTGATGAGAAGGATCTTTGGCCGAAACACGGGTTTTTCATTAAGGTATCGGATTCTTCGCATTCAATATATGTTAGCCTTCCATTTGATCAAGATGACCTTGTCTTGAGCAACAAGATGCAGCTTGGACAGTTTATTTATGTCGATAAATTAGAGCCGGGATCCCCTGTTCCTGTTGTTAAAGGAGCTAAATTGGTGCCCGGAAGGCACCCCGTGGTAGGCACCCCGGAGCCCTTGATGGGGTTAAGGAAGAAGGGAGAGGAGAGTAACAAGAAACGTTCTGCTCCAAGAAGGGGTTCTTGGGGTATAGGGCCTAATGGTGGTAGTTCAGAAGTAGCTTTGTCGCCCATTGTTTTAAAGCCGGCGGTGCCTTTGGATTTTGATCAGTGTACCCCTGTGAAAGAGAGGCTGAGCGCTGTTAAATTCGCGAATTTTCCAATGTCTCCTGTGATTCGAGGCAGTAGGGTGAAGGATGGCAGCGCAAATTCAGCTGTGAGATCATCTGTTGGCGGCGCTCTTTTACCCAAGATGATGGATTTGAGAGGGGAAAGTCCATCGTTGGTACGAAAGAGCTGTTTTACGCCTTCCATCTTGAAACACCCCAGGAGCCAAAGTGTTTCTGACAGAGAGCAAAGGATCCCTAGAAGCCCCTTCAACTCATCTGTAGGTACATTTCCCTTTTCTTGATAGTTTTATGCATAATCCCTGTCAAATATCTCACTTTTTGATTCTGTGATGCTTGTTTTTGTACATTAGGAAAAGAAAAGTGTCACACCACCTCCAAGTTTAAGGAATGCTCAGAAAAGCTCGTCTTCTCAGCCGGATGATTCAGCCTCCAAGAGCAATACAAGTCTAACAATGAATTTGCCTGGAAAGCTTAGTATCCTTGGGAAGGTATATGGCCTATAACTCGAGTTTATTTAGTTAAATCCATCTTGTAAAAGAGTACAATGTTTAAGTTAAAAAGTCGCCAAGATCACGTCTTTTTTGAGTTAACATATACGCTTATGTATGCTTGCAGGAAGCTATGCAACAAAAAGACACATCCCAGAAAATTGCACTGCAGGCACTAAGAGATGCTTCAGCCACTGAAAATGTTGTTCGATCTTTGAAGTATGTGATTATTTTTTACAATGTATGTCGGTGGATTTTATCGCGTACTTCTTGAACTGCTGAATTGATGGAAATCTGTTTCTTTCTTCCTAGGATGTTCTCAAACTTGAATAAATCAGCTAAGCCAGATGTTCCAGCCCCATGTTTCGAAAAGTTTCTTGAATTCCACAGCCAAATCACTCAGGCAGTAGCTGAGATGGTGTCTCTCCAAGCAGCCACTGAAACGGCTCAAACCCCGAATGAAACCAGTGAAAATGACCAACAAATCTTGCACGATTCATCGGATGAATCCCAGAATTCAGACACGATTTCAGCCTCGAAAAGGAGGACTTCTACTATCACAGCTGCTGCAAGAAGCGATCATAAATCGATTCTTGGAAAGCATCTGAGATCATCCGCACTTCTGCACCAGAGAAAGGGAGAGAATGATGAAAACAAGAAACCATCTTCCTGCATTTACAACAGCAGCTTATCGAACACAATCAACTTGGGAAAGCAGATTGAGACCGAAGCTGGAGTCTGGTTTATGGATTTCTTGGAGAAATACTTGGAGAAGGGGATGAAGAAATCATCGAAAACAGCAGGAAAGGAAACGAAGGATTCTTCGAAAGTTCCTCAGTCACTGATACTAAGAGTCATCAACTGGGTAGAAATGGAGCAGTGTGATTCCAGTAAAAGGCCTGTTCATCCCAGGGCAGCACCAATAGCTAGAAAGTTGAGGATCAAAATGAAAAACCCTTGATTTGATTGATCATTAGGAATCTAAAACAAGATATGATATGATGATTGTTCATAGCTTTTTGGTTTTTTTGGGCTTTGATATCATCATTCATTTATTTATTTGTGCTTGTGTATCTCTACATTCATTGAGTTGGTTTCACTGAATAAAAGAATTCAAAACAATTTGCCAGTGCCAAGCAAGAATGCAGATGCTCTTTTAGCCTTTCCCCCCAGAAATAAGTATACTAGCCTTGTATATTTACATTGCAAGATAAAAAAATCTTACGATAAGTCGCTGCACCTTTTGTTGAATTTAACTTCTTCAAATTAATTTTAAAAATATATCCAAAAAGTTGTATGCTTTGTAAGACATAATGGTTGGGATGGGGTTTTGATTGATTAAAAATCTATTTCAACGGTATGCACTTAGGTACAACCATACATAACATAGAAATCACGCACGGAAAGGGTGGACAATGAGCTAGAGCAGCGGGTGTTGTAGCGGAATTGAAAACAAAAGAGGGGAAATCAGCCACATTAAAATTATCCTCCGAGGAAGTCCTTTTGATATCCAAAAACTGCTCAACAGTCGGGCAAGTAGGGAATATTTGGGTGAACTAGAAAAGTTTGGGTAGAGCCGGGTCTAAGCGTTGACTAGGTAAGCATCAGTAGTAAGGGGTGTACATTCTACAAATAAATGAAAACGGCAAGTAAAAAAATTGCGTCTGCCGGGAGTCGAACCCGGGTCTATTGCTTGGAAGGCAATTATCCTAACCGTTGGACTACAAACGCCTGTTGGAATCAGGCATCAATGTAAAAAATATAAATCCATTAAACTTTGAAAAGCTTATAACCGACCTGCAAAATCACTCTGGCGCTGGGAATCTTGGAGATGAGGCGAGTTGGTGGCTATGGCGGCTGTTCTTTGCTTCATGTTGCCGTTCGATCTTCAACCATTCTCACAGTTCCACTCCTACCTATAATACGGCGTCGTTCTGTGAAGAAAATTCCATGGCCACCGTTTTCTTCTTCTGTAACAGGCGGCGGTCGCTTTTTATCAACGACCCCTCGCTCTGTAAACTCTGTCCTTCATAAAGATGGCCCCTTTAGTCTTTCAGGTACAAACCCTTTTCGTTTCCTGCATTCTTGATTGTGTTCGTTTTGCGGAGTTTTTAGTGTGTGTTTCTGTGTATGTTTTCAGGGGATGATGAGAAATTTGAAGTCAGGAAGGCAGGCTCAAAGGTGATATTGAAAGGATTGACATATCCTGAATTTGAGGTATGCTAACTAAGCATGGGATCTTGTTTATAATTTTGCTGATGCACGACATGATCCATATAGTCACACCAGATAGTGCGAAAAAGGTGGTGGTTGTATAGCTTTTTGGGGAAGTGCGTTTTATTTGCTTACATTTACTGTATAGATTGACAATGCTGAAATTATATGAGTATACTTTGAAGTTTGATATGGATTATGGATATATCATATATGCCTAGGCCTTAGTACTATTGTTTAGCTTGCAAATAAGATAACTATTTACTACCATGATATCGATTAGAGATGCGTTTACCTGCTAAATGGTTTCTAGGTGATCCATCAATTTTTTGAAATTACGTCTCAAGACCTATATACTCTCATTTGATTCTATGGTTACTTGTGTTTGCTATGAGATCGGCTGGTTATTTTAAACTTTTCTTTTGACAGAAATGGGTTAAGTCGGGAGGATTTAAGTCTGGTCAGGCAATGATGCTATGGAAGTGTATGTATGGAGATGGTATTTGGGCAAACAGCTATGAGGAACTGCAAGGTTTTCTTTCTTTCTAATCTTTCTTTGGTTTGGTATATGCGATTGCGAATTTTCTTTTTCTGATCACATGTGCACATATCGTAGTTCCTTCCACCGTTTTCATCTTGATATTGCGTTAGAGGTCATTTTGTCACTGGTTTTAGACTGTTGATTTTAAAGGTTTGAACAAGGATTTGAAGAGAATGGTGGGTGAACTTGCCGATTTCAAGGCTCTATCCCTCAAAGATATACGGACGGCAGCTGATGGCACTAGGAAGGTAGAACTAATCTTTCTATCTCCTCATGTGATTGTGAAGGCTAGATGCATCTTCCTTCACTTTGCATACTGGCTTCTGTATGATTTTAATGATTTTCTTTAGACCCTTCTCATTTGAGTATAACTCACAGGATTTAACAGATTTTGTTCACATTGGACGATGGTCAAGTTATAGAAACAGTTGTGATACCCTGTGATAGAGGCAGAAACACTGTATGTGTTTCTAGTCAAGTCGGATGCGCAATGAACTGCCAATTCTGCTACACTGGCAGGCAAGCTCTCTCGATATCCTATATGGTTGCTTGTGTTTTTTACACCTTGTTGATGTTGCATGAGGCTGATCATATTTGTTGAATCCATTGTAGGATGGGATTGCGGAGGAACTTATCAACAGCTGAGATAGTAGAGCAGGCTGTTCTGGCTCGTCGCTTGCTGTCAAGTGAAGTAGGTGCTATTACCAATGTGGTTTTCATGGTATGTTGACGAGATTTATTCTCAATGTATGCAGCCGATTTTTGTGCCATGCCTCGGTTTTCTTCTTCTCGTACTGAGAACCGTCTTGCCCCTTTGCCCTCTATATATGAACAACTCCATAATAATTTTTTAAACAATTTGATGTGTAGGGCATGGGAGAACCACTTCAAAACACTGAAAACGTCTTGAAGGCTACAGAAATAATGGTAGATGAGCAAGGGCTCCAATTCAGCCCTCGGAGGGTCACTGTATCGACCAGTGGGCTTGTTCCTCAGATGAAGCGTTTCCTTCGAGAATCTAAATGTTCCATAGCAGTGAGCCTAAATGCAACGACTGATGAGGTTATTTCCTTGAGTCTTGCTTGATTTGAGTTACACTGAGATGATACTCATATGCCGTCATGAAAAAATTGCAGATCCGAAACTGGATTATGCCAATCAATCGCAAGTATAATCTGGAGTTACTTCTTGGAACACTTCGGGAAGAGCTGCGCTCAAAGCGGAAGTACAAAGTGTTCTTTGAATATGTGATGCTTGCAGGAGTAAATGACAGGTAAATGATATAACATAAAGTGGTATTTTTGTCTTGAGAGCTGTATTGATTGGTGTATGCTCCTATTGCCATTTAATCGGTTGATATATTGACTGGCGTTGATGGTTTTAACAGTGTTGAGGATGCGCAAAGGTTAGTTGATCTTGTTCGGGAGATCCCTTGTAAGATCAACCTCATTTCCTTCAACCCTCATAGTGGATCCCTATTCAAACCAACCAAAAGGGAGAAGATGATCGAGTTTCGCAACATTCTTGCTGAAGCGGGATGCATAGTTTTCCTCCGGTGGAGTAGAGGGGACGATCAAATGGCGGCCTGTGGTCAGCTTGGCAAACTAGATGAAATTCGAGCCCCCTTGATGAGAGTGCCAGCTCAATTTCAATCAGCATTAGAAGCTTCAGTATGAATGATGTTCATCCGACAGAAATTACATGTTCTTTGTTTATGTTTTCGATACCAACATACAGATATCTGACATTAGAACAGGATCACTAAGTGAGCATTAGCTTCTGTTATATCCTAAGCTTAATACCCTAAGCTACTATGTATACTTGTATTTATAAACAAAAGTTCATGCGACTGTGTTACGATGAATCTGGAAAGATCACATTATGTGATATTGTTACCATGTTGGAGAGAATTTCATTAGACCTCACCATCATTTCGAAAAGTGCCCGAAAATGCATCACAATAATTTAAAAATGTCAAAACGCATAACAATATTTTCATTTTCGATCCAAAATGCATCACTCTGTCTAAGTTAGGGATGATCATGGGTCGGAGTCGGGTCTAATAAGGCCCAAACCCAGACCTGACCCGAACCCGTAGGGTCTGAAAATTTAACACGTACCCAGATCCGATGGGTCTAAACAGGGTCTTGGGTCATAAATGGATCTAATATAGGATCTAATATTCTATTTTTTTCTTCACTAATTAAAATATATATGATCTTAAATGCAAATAATTGAAGTTCAATATGTATTAAAAAATTCAAGATAAAAACTATACCGTGCATATTATTTGTTGAATTTAAAATAAAAATACATAGAATATGAAAGTATTTTTGGAAATTAGGGTACAATCATACATATAGTTAGGGATTATGTGAGTTTACAGGTCGGGTCTGGATCTTAATATAATAGACCCGGCCCCGTGCTTAAAAGTCTAGACTCATACCCGAACCCGAACTCAATGGGTCTAAATTTTTTGGACCCATACCCAACCCAATGAGTCTAGGCCCTAGTGTTAGCATGTGCTGCGGACTCCGAGTTAAATCCTGTAAATGAATCTCAAGCTGTAGCCAATAGGCAAAGAATTCAAATATAAAAAGAGAAATGAAAAGAGCAAATAGCTCCCCAACATTGCTCGCTAAAGATATTGATAATATTTCAGACTCCATATGCAAGGACTCCTAGTTCTACCCTGATGGTAATGGCCAATCTACATAAACTCTGAAGACTTTCTACAACTAATCGCCAAAAAGTTCATATTCAGAAGGATAACCTTCCCTACGAAACCAAAGTCTGTACAGTTCTTTCTTGATTACGCATCCAAAACTTTTCTAATTGATCTCCTACTCTATTACAATGTTCATGCTCGGTTTAGGGGGAGCCTCCGAATCTTGCTCCTCCAAAGCTTGCTTCCGCTTGCCTGCTTCCTCCTTGAATTTTTCGTCCAGCAGCCTGCGAATCAGCTTCCTCAAACTCGAGGCCTCTTTAGGATTGAACCAGTGCTTCCCAAACTGCGAATTCATGTCATCGAGAAAGGGTGTGTTATTATGCAGTCATATATGATATGATGAATTAATCAGTGCTCGTATTAAAATCTACCTTTTTCAGATCCTTCTTTTTCAGCCTCTCTGGAGCATCTATAATGAACCGCTCCATGAAGAAAAGCGTGAATAGACCACAATCATAGTCATTCCGCTGCTGTGGTACCTGCTCTCCGAAAATTTCCCATAATAAGTAATAGTTGATTGATACCCAAAAGGAATGTATACAAGCATGACTGCAATAATTTACCTCAATAGTTTGTCCATCAATCCTTCGAGGAAGGTGTTCCCACACAGCGTCTGCAATGGGAACATCATAGGCATCTTCGCCTTCTTTTATGAGCCTCCACTCCTCTTTTAAGAGACTGCAAGGTACATTTTGAGTAGTTTCTTAGAGAGGTTGGTCACAAAATTCACTATCAGATAAAAGTAATTTCACAAAAGTGCAACAATTAGCAACTAGTAGCAACGACTTCGAGCTGTAAAGATATATCATTAGGTCAAATGGACTCACCTCTTTAGGTTACTGAAAATAGGGCTGCTCTTGTGAATTCCTAGGGAGTCTAAGTGAAGGAGTATTAGCCCCGAATGATCTTCCTTATCTGGCATGCATACAATCGCCAAACTCCAGTGAAAACTGATATCCAAAAAAATGGGCAAGGAAATGAGATCCAGGGCTAGATTAATAAGAATGAAATCAACAAAGAAAGCCTTAATGATTCACTGAAAGTACAAGAATAAATTGAAAGCCAAAAGAACAAAAAAAAAATCAGTTCAAGAAAGTATATCAAAGAGAAACAGAATAACATTATTTTTCGAAAACAGATGCAGCAGGATATGATAAAATACTCTTCATCCAATAACAATAAAACTCATGTGACTAGCTTAAAATATTTACTCTTTTGGAAAACATGTTATAGAACTCAATGAGTTTGTCATAAGAAAAAAAATCAAACTTTTAGTGCTTGACATTTGACAAGAAAGTAATCACATCAGGCAAGAGAACCGTCCTTTCAGCCAACCTTGCCACGTTTTTAGCAATAGCTGATGTAACCTACCCCTGCAGATTGCTTTTATAAAAAGCCAAAACTATTCTTAGGTACATAGTCCATCTTAACCCAAGCAAAAACAAATTCTGAAGGTTCTTGCCCAACCATGAAAACTTTGAAAAGAAAATAATCATTTACTATATACAGTGGTCTTTACAAAGAAAAATGCTACTCGAAAGATGTGTCAATAAGAGATGACACTTACTTTTCATGTATTGGCAGAAATATGTATGCTTTTTGAAATATTTTCACACTTTTCCACCAGCGACGAAGCTTGGCAAATGCATTTTCCTCCACTGTCTGCCATATAAAACATAGATACAAAAACTCATCAACCAATCGATAACAGTTCAAAAGTGGGAAAAAATAGTGACTACTACTCTATCTTTTCATACCAATCCTGCATTTTAGAAGAAGCCGGACACATGGAAAAGATTCAATTAGGAAAAGATGTAATTGTCACCTTGGTCCCATGAGATTCCAGAGACCACCCACTACCCGGGAAAAAAAGAGAACATAAATGGATGGATGTATCAATGGAGGGATAGATCTAGCTGAAACATTCGGTTGAGTCACAATTTATAAATGATCCAAGCCCTAGGTCCATGAAATGCTTGAAACCAACAGGCAAAAAATATCAAACAGGGACAGAAACAATTACAGCTTAAAAATTATGTAATCATTTAACAAATAGATGGAATAACATTTCACAGAATAAGTCATTCAGTGAGCAAGAATAAATGTTGTTTTTTATTTGTCAGAGTTATTACATGAAAAAGACAACATACCTTCTTAGCTACAGCCTCTTTCAGCTTCTCATAAAAGTATGTGTTGAAAAAATGATAATCAAGTCTTCCCTCACCAGTAGTTTTCGACGGCGGCCTCTTCTCCTGCAGATACCTGCCACCACAAGTTAATTCAACAATAACAACATTCAGAAAACAAAGAGGAGTCTCAAAACTGAGAAAAAGAAATCAGCCCATTCATTCTCGCCTCTGGCCTTTCTTTCATCCGGTGGAAGAGATGGACAAGATAATAATGAAAGAAGCAGAATCTGCTACCAACTCACCTTATGTAAAAGTTCATTATGGTTGATGATACATACATCTGAGGTGCAAGGCAATCTATGTCGGAATAACGGATTTCGATAGATCCAGAATCATTCCTACTTACCAATACGGGAGAGAAACATCAGATAGAAATAATAGAGATTTTTTATAAAAAAAAGTACTCAACATTGTAACATTATTCAGGATTCAAAATGCCTAAGCTTTACCTCGAAGGATAGTATATGATGGTGTCCCTGTTGAAACTGAGTGGCAGAAATCATTAGTTGTAAAGAAAAAACCATAATTGAATAAATAAATAGTTTTAAAACAACATAAATCAGTAGTGTATTACGTTTCTTGCTCTCCATGGTCTTCCTGTGTAGTCTCTTCAGCCTCAACTTCCTCCGCATCAAGCAGTACAACAGTCTTCTCCTGTTTAAGTTAATTAGAGAAAGAAAAATATGTTTGGGGAGGGGGAGGTAGAATCGGAGCACATTCATAAGAATTGGACTTCTAAACAAATAATCAAAATTTTCTTTCAAGTGAAGCCAATGTTGCTCAACTGCAGGCACTATCATTCAATCCAAGTAAAGCTGGTTCAAATATAAACAAAGAACCGTATTTTCCACTCAAAATCAACTTCAAATTTCCATACTGCAGTAGAATGTACATATAGACCAATACTTGAATGGAAACCCATGCTGCTGTTTAGAGTCCCAGGGTAAATTTGCAATTGAAAGATCCAAGGGACCACACATCATCCCATTTTATACATATCTGTATACAGCAGTCACAAATGACAAGTGCATCATACTGTTTATGCAGTTGCAGCAATCGTCATGTTTTAACAATATATCACACCCAGTGCATATTATAAATGTACAGTCTGACATTAACAGTTAAAAACATGAGCTTTTACTTTTGCAATCAAAAGATTAACTATGTCCAAGTATTTGTCTGTCATGCAATTGCATTCGTTAACTACACCAATTTTGTGGTTAATTAAATCTCTCAATAAATTCACAAGTCTTACTGCATATCTAATCTTCCCAATTCCCATCACTGCAAGAACAGTTATGTATGGCTAGACATGGTTGTTATCTGACATCATAAAAAGAAACCACCTGAAGATAATAAAAAAAAGGCAAACTCGAGAGGCACAAAGCACAAAATATGTGAGTTAAGTTAAAGTAAATGGAAAATAAGGATATCTCTTAAAAGGAAATTACAGATAACTCACTTTTGTGCGATTGAAGCGGCTAGAACTTCGGGTTGGAAGAGAAGCTTTACTGTGTAGGGGAAAAGAAGAGTAAATTCATTAAATCACGTCAAATCATCCCTATCAATTTCGTCCTATTTCATCACCAACATATGTCCAATATATTGCAGAATAAGGCAAAAATTACTACCCAATATGATATTCATATATGCATATATATTTAATGAGGAACGTTCTGGAAAGAGAGAAAAGGAACCAAGCTAATAGCTCAGTTCATTTAATATACAATAGATCCACAACTAAGCATTTATTCCACTGTAGGGTCAGCTATATGAATCATATCTTGCGAACATGTTCGGCCAATGCCAACTGCATCGATAAGGAATTGACAAAGCAATATGAAACAACTATAAGTACAGATAAGTGCACGAGTAAATGATCTTGCTACCTGAATGAGACTTTCACAGATCATAAACTGTAGCCTTGGTGAGCATGACTGAGATATCATACAAAAATTGGGGGCCGGGAGCTATTACCCATCATGGAAATTTAAAAAATAAGATTTATGTTGCTTTTTGGCCTGTTCTTTCATAAATGAAGATAAACAGTTCAACACTTCAGCATACAAAACACAGAAACATGTTTTACAAGAAAGTAATGAAAGCCACCAACTTCAAGTGAATAACCTCCAGCCTCATGACAAGATAAATTATACTCAATATCTAATTGAATAGAAACTACCAATCTGGGTCATTTGACCAAAACTAAACAAGGAAAGAAGAAATCATTGTTTATAGGGCAAGAATCTGCAAATTTTAGCATATCCAAAATTCAAACAACCCATACACCAAATAGACGTTACATACAGGCACAAGTAGTAATGATAAGTGGTGTTAGAAGAGAACAACAGATTATTTTGAAGCAATGACTACGGGAAATAATATGTAACAACTTTGAAGAGAAAAACAAAATCTCCAGAACACAATTATACAAGAGATGTGACCCAATAAGACCTTCTGCTAAACGATTCACGTCCAGAAAGATGAGGAGGACGTGTGCGTTTTCTGTCCTTTAGATAACCACTTGATCGCAGTTCATCATCAACATTCGAGGACTGAACCAGTGGGGATCGATGAGAGACCTCACTTAAAGATAGCCATTTCTTCCTTCTATTGCCAGATTTACTTTCCTTATCGGATGGCACACTGCTACACCGATTCAAGGTAAACAATTCCTTGTCAAAAGCTTTTTCTGTGCTTGAATCCATCTGATAGATCAATGAACAATAGGTGAGATAATTGAGGGACAGAGAGGAAATCTTTAATTGACAAAGAAGGGCAGCAGCCCTTAATAAATTTTCAAAATCCAAGCAATCACAGTATCGGGATTACAGTAACTAGATTGTGCATCAGCTTAGGGACCACATATTTCCAAATAGACCAGGTTAAAAGAAAAATAATAATAAAAAAAAAGTCCTTTCCAAGAAAAATCAGGTGGAGAATGTGAATGTAAAGGGGGCGAACTTTGTACTTCCTTGCAGCCCAGGCCTACAGTGAATGCCAATGGCTAGTAAGGTTGTTACTGCAACTGCAAACGGCCACGGGGAATGAAAAACATGTAGAGTTTGACAGATAAATGCACATATTTTTTCAATTTTTACCTTGCTAATATTCTAAATTATTACATAGCTAAACAATCTTTAGCTTTCAAACTGAACACTTGTTTTGAACTCATTGTAATAAAAACGGCACCTAATGCTATTATAATAAATCATTTCAAATATATTCAATTAATATCCAATGATTCCTACAAGTATAAGGAGATGATATAACATCATTTCTTAAGGCTCTAGGCCGATTTTTTTGAAATATATAACAGCTTTCTCAAATCCATATTTTCAAAACACTAGTGCTGATGAATTAAAAAGCCAAGTAAAAAACACATAAGCCACTGACAAGAGAACTTTTTCAAGGATACAAACCATACTTCTCCTTCCATCTTGTTGTTGAAGGATGAGGCAAGCGAAGATTGGACAGATGATGGAGGTGATGGAGCTCGATGCAGAACATCATAAGATACACCTATGCAGAATCACCATCGAAACAAGAACAACAGAATCAATTCAATGAACTTTATTTAGCCAATATAGAATGAGCAAAGTGATTCTGCATATCTTTAGCATAAACCATGAATGCTGATAGCTTGCAGAATGCAACCTTCATTTCTAGTAAGCAATGTAACCAGACTTCCAGGTGAATCCAAAATGGTAAAAGTTCAATTAAGAAACCTGAGAGAGAGAAGCTTACCAGTTGTCTCCTTCATTGATTCAGGGGGCTTCTTCAGTTCATCACCAACATCCTATCAAGTAAATTATCCAACACTGTGGTCAAAATAATATCTTAAAACCTGGAATATCCAAACACTGGAACATATAATTTCAAACAGATATGAGTGTGGAGCATTCTCCTTTCTTAAAACCTGGAATCATTTGCCAAATAGGAAAAATTACTGAAACACTAGAATCAAAGAAAACCTAAGGCCAGAATCGAACCTTCGGCAGCTGCTCCCGGCGCCGAAACTCCACCTCGTACCGCTG
>JAULKJ010000014.1:1708989-1724610 GCA_032355405.1 Rubia balearica
CTCGTTGGATTACCCACCCTTGCCTCTCTCCGCCGCGTCGAAATACCCCACCGCGTCGGTATACCACCGCGTCGGAACACCCCCACCTTAGCCCGACCCTCTCTCCACCCTAGCCCCTCACCCTAGGGCTCGCGCACACCACCTCTGTTGCTCTCTTATTCTTCCTCGAACCCTAGCTCGTGGCGGTCGAACGCGACGACTATTTGGTGAAGGGTCGATGAGACAGCGAATCCACCTCCGGTGGGAGATCAATGAGGCAAATCCTGAGACAGCGAAACAAGGGTCGATGAGGCGCGACAAAGAGGAGACGATTCTTGTGATAGCAGAGTGGTCACTGGTGGTGGCGATGTAGTGAACAGCGTTGTGTGCGTAGAAACCCTCTGCCACTGGGGGGAAGAAAGAAAACGAAGAAAGAAAATAAAAGGGAGCAACGGTGGAATTTTCATTTTTTCCTTTTTAAATCAAGGGTAAAATTGTCATTTTCAAAAAATCCAGCCATCAGAAAATTGACCAAAAAGTCAGCGGAGTCAAAAGTTAGATTGACATTTTTGAAATTGCAGGGTTATATTGACACTTTCAGCCTAAAATTATGTTCATTTTAGCACTTAACTCTATTAAACAAACAATAGAATGAGTTATAATAAAGTATTACAGTCTTATAAAATCTCAAATTTGCAATAAAACAATTTTAACGGTAGATTAACTATGTGAAATTCATTCATTATAATTTCTATTTGGAAAATTTTTAATTAAAAATAAAATAAAATACCATTTGTCACTTGTTTTTCTGACACTACCAATCCGGCCATTTGTCGCACATTTCATCTTCTTGCCTTTCAAAATCAGTGCTTCAACATTAGTCACCACTCCAGAAGCCATAGAATCCTCCAAAAATGTCAATTTTGCGCACAATTTAACCACATGCCTCTCTCATATTCTACTTTGCTCATCAATATTCTTATATTATATTTATGATAGTTTCGTTTACTTGGTCTCTACAACAGAATATACAAAGCTTCTTAAATGACTTTGTAGGAACATCTTCTTCGTAGAAACCCATCAAAATGAAATCTTTAGCAGCCCTTTTACTCTGTTCTTGCATCTGCATTGTTGTTTCGGCCAATGATTGCATCATAGACATCGGATTTTCCTCATCATGGAACAAATCTGATTGTCTGAAAGGATACTTGCATGGATTGGCCGAAAGGGCGAATAAAACCGGACTAATCTTTCTGAATTCCACGCAGCTAAATGATTGCTCGAAGAACATCGCAGAAGATCATGTTCTTGATTGCGGGATTCAGAATCTGACGTATGGATTTGGAGGCTGTTCTGAGTACAATTTCAGGGATGTGACTGAAAAACTTGGAAACAAATTCAGCAGCTTAAGAGAAGGCTGCAAAATGTTGGGATCATCATCAAATGAATCTTGTGATCAATGTTTCAAGAGTTGGGAAGCAGAACCGGATGATTGTGATTTCGCAGCGCTGATTTCCGTGTTGAGCTTGAGAATCGAGGATGATCAGTGGTTTCAGGCAGTCGGGGATTGCCTCGGAGATTACAAGAGCCTCAGTCAAGAATCTCATGTGATCAACGATGATCAAGAAAATCATGTTACAAAGAAGAGAAAGTTGAGTACTTCAGGTAATTTTATACATCTGTTGTGCTAAAATCACGTAAAATTAGAATACATTTGTCAGAATCATCCTCATGGAAGATATGTTAACATGTTTTAGAGATTGATGCAGATATGTGGATTGTGATTGGTTTCGCTGCAGCGATTTCAGTGATTCTTATTGTCGGATTGTTTATCCTGTTGAGAAAGAGAACAGATGATTCATCTTTCTTTATAAAGAAAGGTAGATCAAGAATTTTTCTTAAGACATTCTGGGAAAAAGTTTGCTTTTAGTCCCTTTCGGGGGACTAAGATTTTACATTTCAGTCATTCTTATCGACTGCAACATGTCTAAACACGTGTTTAGACACGTTGCAGCCTGTAAGAACTCTGAAATGTTACATCACAAGATGACTACTCTTGATCAATAATTTTTTGTTTTGAATATGCAGTGTCATCAAATTTCTTCTTCAGAGAACCAAGCTCAAGCAATCTAAACATATCGATCAAAGAAGTTAATGCTGCCACCAATGGCCTAAGTGAAACAAACTTAATAGGTCAAGGGATAGCTGGTAAGATTTTATAAAATGTTATCAACAATTTGGAACCATATTTTGAACCCTTAATCTGAACAATTTGACAATGTTAACAGGAAAAGTGTACAAAGGGGTTCTGTCAGATGGCCAGAACATTGCTGTGAAGCACATAATGAATGATGGGCACATGGACACATTTGTGAGAGAGGTCAAGAGCCTCTCCCACATCAAACATCCGAATCTCGTGTCCCTCGTCGGGCACTGCGATGGAAACGATGAGTGTTTTCTCGTGTACGAGCTTTGTCAGAACGGAAACCTGTCGCAGTGGTTGTATGGTACTTCATCCGTTCTCTTAATACTGACACCTTACAGTTTTTTATGCAAGCAGTGGCGGAACTGAGGGGGGTCGAGTCGGTGCGGCCTCCCCGGGTCAGTTCCGTCAGTTAAGGAAGTTTTTGCTTCCCCTAAAAGTTTTGCCGCCTGAAAGTTTTTGCTTCGCCCCTAATCTTCTCAGAATTTTGGGGAAGAAGACCTTTTATTTTTGTCAGTATAATTCAGCCCCCAAATATGGTTCTAGTTCCGTCACTGTATGCAAATTGATATACGTGGAGATAATTGATTGAAAAGACTGATGAGTGGATGAGATTGATTTATTTGTACAGGAAAAGAAAAGAACTTGTCTTGGATCCAAAGGCTGAACATTGCATTAGATTGTGCAAGGGGGCTTTCCTTTCTCCACACATACTCAGAAGGTTGCATTGTCCACCGCGATATCAAGGTAAAAATTGATGTATCATGATCATGGGTGCTTAACAAGTCGAGTAGCTCACGTACAACTCAAGATCGACTCGTTTTAAACACGACTACACGAGTCAAGCAAGCACATGCTCAACTCAATAGTCTTACTAGCGACTCGATGATATTTATATATTTAATTATATTAAAATTATAATACCCCTCCGTCCCACAACTATTGGCCAACTTTTCTATTTTAGTCCATTCCATAAGTTTTGACCACTTTTGAAACTTACCTATTTTAGTAAAATTGAGTGGCCATTAGTGAGGCACCTCATCTTTCTTAAATATTGAGCAAAAAAGTACTCCCTCCGGTTCTCTAACATTGACACACTTTCTTTTTTGGGATGATTTTTTTAATATTGGCACATTTATTTTTTTGGCAAATTCTAGATTGTTTTCATCCACTCATTTTACTTTTTACCATTTCAATAAATTCCCAACCACTAATTCTGCCTTCCTAAATTCTTGTGTCAAAAGCAAATGTGCCAATGTTAAAGAACCGGAGGGAGTGAATGACCACATCAGTTTTATTAAATATTGAGTCAAAAAGTGAATTACCATTAGTTTTGGGATGGATGGAGTACTTTACTGGTTAGTTTTACTAAAATTAACGAGGATAAGTCATGTAAAGCCTCATTATCAACTCGATCGATAAGCACCCCTTGCATTAGTGCCTGTTAAGCTGTCTGTTAAGACATTCTGACAAATATTTCTCTCTTACAGCCGACAAACATTCTCCTTACTGCTAACTTTGAAGCAAAACTGTCGGATTTCGGGTTGTCTAAGGTTATGAATATTGGACAGTCATTTGTGAGCTCAGAAGTGAGAGGCACATTTGGCTACGTAGATCCCGAATACCAGCAGGACCGGCATGTGAATCCTTCAGGAGATGTTTACAGTTTCGGAATAGTTTTGCTGCAACTTTTATCAGGACAGAAAGTTATGAACATGGATTCCCAAAGGCCAACACTTTTGAACAAACTGGTAATTAAGTTTAAGCAATGTTTCCACAAATCATTTCAATCTCATGATTTCATCTCCATTTTTGTCGGATTCGCAGGCAAGAAAGCTCATACGGGGCGGAAATTTGACAGAGTTTGCAGATTCGAAACTCAATGGGGACTACTCTTATGAAGCATTTGAACTAATATACAACTTGGCTTTATCTTGCACCGGTCTTAAGCAGCAAAGGCCAACAATGCAAAGAGTTGCAGAAAAATTGGAAGAAGCCCTTGAAATCTCAGCAAGATTAGACTCTTTTGAACTAGGATTTCATTTTTCAAATGTATAGAAATGAGTAAAATTATTGGTTCGAGTCTTAAAAACAGTCTTTCCATAAGTTAGAATAAATTAAGATAAAATTTCCTGGTTGCATTAATTGAGTCATAATCTCATAGCTACAACATATTGCATGGTAAATATTTAATATTTCAACTAAAATCTTTTACCTTCCTATAATTCTTATCCAACCTCGTCCATATGCCTATAAAAAAATGGTGTTTCTCAAAACTTTGTCGTAAAATTATAGACTAAATTGTTTGATTAGGCACATACTCCCCATGTCTCATTTCAAACTGCACTTTGACTATTAATTTAGTCAAAATATGTTAAGTTTGACCACAAAATTGAATTGATGTGTAACTATGAATACTATTGAGTGATACTTGTTAGATTTGTTATAACGCGTATTTTAAAAAACATGAACTTTTCACAACTTTTCATTATCTTTAATAAAAGATATTAATGATCAAACATTTTTTTGATTCAACTGATGAAAGTTAAAGTGTGCAACTTGAAATGAGCCAGAGGAAGTGCATAGTTTGATTTCCTTATATTGCTACATGCTAGTCAGAGTGGTTGTCAATTACACTCATTTAGACGTTTTTCCTAGCATATTTGAGTTTTTTTTTCCACAAAATCTAACTACAGGTTTAGAATTCTTAAATACAAGTAATTTTAATGAAGAACTACTATATTACCCTTAATATAGTTTTAATCCTAATTAAATCCTAATTATTTAACTTTAGCCCTAATCAATAATTTTCATTCAGATCCATCCACAACAAATATTATAATTACACAAACTCGCTTGTTGCATACGAGCTCTCGTGCAATTCTGATTTACAAGAAATCTGGATTATGCTCTTCTCCTTTACAAATTACCCACTGCTCGGCACCATCATCACTCTTGTTTCCTACTCTATTTTTTCCTCCAAACCATAAAAAACAGTTGAAACTCCTAAATGCAGATTATGAGGACAATATAGTAAATCTTTTATTAAAATTACCCGCATTTAGAATTTCTGAACCCGTACTTAGATTCGCCTTCAAAAACGAAGAAGTTAAACAAGGCCACAGATGAAACAAGCCATGGCACCAAATATACAAAAGTTTACATCTTTATTCACATGAAGATAAAGAAAAGAATATATTACAAACTGACTTTTGTAAGCTTCACTAAAAAATGGAAGCTTTCTGGGATCAGCTCTTCCAAAAACTGAGCCAAAATCACACCCCGTTCTATCTACAATACCAAGAATGAATGATCCTTCACCCCTAAACTACCAAACATGTATGAATCTTTCGTGCGAATGCGCCGAATTCGAGAACCCTCCAAAGGGACTCTTTTCACCGTAATTCTGCAGAATCTTGATGAGAGAACTGGCCTTCTTGCTGCTCCTAGAACTGCCCCGAGTTATCTGGGAATACAACGTTCCCATCAGCGATGGATTCTTCACTAAAACCGGAACCACATCGTCTTTTCTCAGGACCGACAGAGCCAGGAGAATGGAGACACAGCATTCTCTCGCGGCCATGGAAGTTGCAGAGCTAAGAACTTCCACAATCAATGGCAGTGATCCAGAAGAAAGAATGGCATTCGCGCCATCGGGTTTTTCAGCAACAGTTGCCAATACAGCCAGAGAATCTGTCCTCAGATCTTCGTTTTCGAGGGATCTCAGCAGATGAATCAGCAAAGGGACTAATCCAGCTGCAAGAACTTTATGGTGGTTTTCATGGCTTGAAAGTAAGCCAAAGATTGCCACTAAAGCGTTCTTTTTCCCTCTTTCTGAACCATTTCTGAGAAGATCCACCAATGCTGGAATGGCCTCCGGGATCTCTCCGATCAGCAGCCGGTATTCTTCATCAGAAGCAAGGTAGAAAAGCGCACCCGCAGCGTGATTCCGGGCATCGATTTTGAGTCCTTCTTTCAAAACATCAAGGATCAACATTAAGCCTCCGCTCTCAACGATAACCCTCCTGCTTCCATGGAATTTCGAGAGATTCAACAGCGATGCAACTGCATTTTCTTGCATCAATGGATCATTCGAAAACAGGAGATTCAAGAGAGGAGCAATTGCGCCGGATTCAACCAAACAAGACCTGTTAAAAACGCTTGTTTTGGTCAGCAAGCGAATCTCATACGCAGCTCTGCTCTGCTCATGGCTTATGCTACTCCTGAGCTTACTAACCAGAAACCTGGAGAGCAATTTCGCAGCTTTCTCCGCTGCCAAACTTCCCGGAGCCACCATCTTGATCGGATCCCAAGTTTTTCCGGCTGAATCAGGAAGTGCGAAGGGGATGTTCTTCTCTGAGCAGAACTGTCTGACGAGCTTCTGCAAAGCTGAATTGGGGACCAGATCAGTGGTCATCACTTTCTCCCCGGTTTTCGGACAAGTTGGATTTCCTGCCCTGAACCATTTCAAGATTGAAGATCTCTCATAAGTCTGCCCTGTCGCTGTCACCACAGGATCAGACATCAGTTCCAGGCTGATCGGACACCTGAAATCATCAGCGTTCACTATTCGGACGAACTCGCTGTTTCCACTCCCACTCCCACTCCCACTCCCACTTCCAACGTTGCCAACTCCCGAACAACTCATCATCCTCTCCGCAACAGGAAACAGAACAGATCTCGAATAGATCATGAGCCCCAAAAGGCTACTCAGAACTCCAACGTTTCTCCTCTTCTCAGTTCCCCACTCCAACCTAATCTCCTCCTCCAAGAACTTCTCCCTATTGCACTCTCCCCAACTCCTGATCCCCAAGTACTCAAAAACCGTTTTCAGTTCACTCAACCCCGGGTCTACTCCGCCCTCAAACCGTCCCAGAATCACGAAAACCTCTCTAAGGGTCATTTCGTCGAACACCTCAGCTTCAAACTTCAACCTCAGCCCCTGACTCTTCACGAACTCAGCCAGCTCCTTAACATCAACACCAACTCCGAGACCCTCTAAATCCAGGACGTCCAGCGCCGCCGCCACGGCCCTGATCAGCACCCGCACCTCGTCGGCAACAGCGCCGGAGTTCATCAGCATCCACATCCTGGCATCCTCCCTGGCGCAATCTTCCACCAAGAACCGAACTTTCTGCAAGATAAAATGGACCTCCGACAAGCTCAGCGTAATGGAGCTCCGAGTACCCGAAACCCCATCAGGGATTTCCTCCAGAAAAACAAGAAGATTCTTAACCAAACGAATACAGCTTCTCGTGTTCTTCCTATTTACAAGAATGGTTTTTTCGCTGTATTCACATATAGAACGGCATAATTCAATCAGCGAACTCAAAAGGGTAGGAAAAGAGATGGATCCACAAGGAAGAATGGCCGGAAAATTCAATATCCGGCGAGTGATTTCATCTGAACAATGTGTCATTGAAGAAGAAAAAAAAGATCGGGTTTTTGTTTTGATTTTCTGTACAAATGCTGACTTTTTAAAAGAGATGGTTTTTGACTTTATTGAGAAGATAGATTTGGTGGGTAGTTTTTGAGGTTTGAAGAAAGAGCATTTATAGGAAAGTGGTCAAATAGGACCATTCAAATCGGGCCGCTGGATAACCGACACGTGTACTTTTATGCTAGATTTTTTAGGATGCTTCTTTGCCTGCTTCCTGCGGGAATGGATTACGGACACGTGGCGGTGGTATTGTGCCCGACTACCCGCTTCCTGAGGTCGCCGATTTATGCACTTTAATTATTTAAAAAATCTGAATAATTAATAAAGGAGAAAGTCCACAACTTATGGACGATACACAGTGACTTTCACCTTAAATATTATATTTTTTATATAAAATTTAGATATTTTATTTAAAAGTTAATTCAAGTATTAATATGTATTTAAATGTGAAAATATAAAAATATATGATATAAAAAATATTTTTAAAAGTTATAAATTTAGTATGTAATTTATCAAATGTAGTGTATAAGATAAAGAGCCCGTCTCTTAAAAAACTGTCTTTCTATAAGTTATGAAAAGATTAGAATTTAAACTTTAAATTATAAGAAATCAAGACAATTTTTTTAAATTATACTAATCGTGTCATAAACTTATACTCCATCTGGTTTCTTAACATTGGCTCCATTTTTTCTGAAAAATTTTCAAGGCATGTTTGACCACTGATAACTTTCATTTTATACAATAATAAACTATAAAATTTTACTTTTTAGAAACTACATGTTACGGAGAATCCAAAAACACCACACATAACGAGTGTTATTGTATGTAATTAAAGTTATTGATGGTCAAACGTGCCGTGAAAAAATTTGCAGTCAAAGGGAGCCAATGTTAGAAAACCCGAGGGAGTAATTTTATGACTCTTCTCGTACCTCTATTTGATTTGTTTATTTATGATTGGAGGAGACTAATCTAATCCTCACCATTCCGCAGCCGACATCTTGTGATACACATACCATGTAATTATTGCTTCAGATAAATTGTTTGTTTTTTTATTATTTTAAAAAATATTTGGCTTTACGAGGTCGGTATTAAATGCATGGTTGGTAGTGCATGCATCTATTTTTTTATTATACTACTTTAATTTGCTTTTTTAACACGCCTAAATCTATTACCTTGCGGGAGGGGCTTATTAAGTTTGATTTAGGATTTATTTAGTGTTTTTAAGATCTTGTTTAAAAAAAAATAAGATCTTGTATACTGATTACTTAGGTATTTCGTGTTATGGGTGAATTGATTAGATGCGATAGACCACATATCACTCTAGGGGCGGAGTTGGGAAATTTAATTTGGTGGGTTACAATTTAATTTGGTGCTTTTATCTTCAAAAAGTTTGCTAAAATTTGTTTTTTTTAAAAAAAATTTAAGGGTATACAATGGGTCTAAAATTTTAAAAAAATCAAGGCATTAATCAAAAATCATATTTTAATTAACTAAAAAATCTATACTTTTTTAAAAAAGGTAGGACAATTGCCTTACCTTGCACTGAGGTAAATCCACCACTGTATCATTCTCTTAGTCTACTTTTGATAGATCGATTCCTTGTTGTGCTAACGATTGTGTCCTTCTTGGTAATAGATATGTTTCTATAACTACGCATGTTGATCTTTTGGTCTTTTCGAATCACCGATTCATTGTCATTACCTGATGCACTATTCCATGTATTACGAGAGAAAAAATTGTTAGCAAATTGACTCGAGATATATGAATGTGATTATTTTTATTGATGATGGTTTTGGTACTATTTAGAACAAGTTTACAACTGGTGTTATTCGCCAAGGAGACATATATTTTGGATTAGGTTGGTGGGGTTTTAGTTGGTTTTGTTGAGTTGAGTAAGTTTAAAGTATCGTTTGAACTTTGACATAGTAGATTGGGTCATATTATTCACACCATCATTTTTCCTTGATCAAGTAAGGATGTTTGTCGGTTAACATTTTGTTTCGTGAGCCGCAAGTGTGTTTTTCTTGCAAGATGGTCAGTGGTGGAACCAGGATAAAATTTGAGGGGGACTGAACTACACTAACATTTTCAGGGCGAACGAATTCTCTTCCTGTACGAAACCCTTCAAGAGGGACAGACAAATACATAAAGAGTATTCCTCCCTGTTTGTCGGAGTTTACCGGGGCAGCCACACCGGCTTGCCCCGGTGTAGTTCCGCCACTGAAAATGGTAAAGGAGAATCGACTTGCGTTTGTTCAGAATATAAGCGTGCACGCAATGCTATTGATCTAGTCCAGTACATTATGATTTATGAGACCCTCTTATGTTGCTTTGCATTAGGGTTACCTGTATTATGTGATTTTTGTTGATTAGTAATCTCGCTTTGCTTGAATTTATGTCTTAGGCCACTTTATGATTTCATTGAGGCTTTGGTGAAAACCTACTTAACCATCATATGAAATTTGTGCATAGTAGTTGCAGTACTGAGTTATTTCTTAATTCATGCATGAGGTCTCATTTCTCAGGAAGGGCATCCGCCTTACTCCCGCTGTCCCACGTCAAATTGCACAGTAATCATTATTATGATTTTTAAAAAACATGTTTGGTCGTTAATATGTTCAACTACGTATAACGACGGTAAATAAAAAAATTAATATTTAGAAACTACATGTTACGATAAATTCAATAATATCACATATGATAATATTATTGATTATATATTTATTCAAATATGCGGTCAAATTTAATATTAAATAATATAAAAAAGCAAGTGGGACAATTTAACTCGGACAGAGGAGTCATGTCTTTATGCACCATATTAAAATGGCCGAGTTGATAGCAAGTATCGCCATATTATTAAGATGGACTTGTCATACTTATGGTTATGGATTAATCGTCATATTAATTTTTTTGGGCAAAGTCTTGAAAAACGGTCTTTCCATAGGTATATGGAAAAACGAAGTTGAATTGGAATTATAGAAAGGTAAAAGATTTTAGTTGCAATATTAAACGTTTATTATGCAACATGTAGGAGTGATAAGTTTATGACCCGATTAATACAACCAAAAAAATTTATTTTAATTTCTTCAAATTTTCAGTTTAAACCTTAATTTTTTTTATAACTTATGGAAAGATCGTTTTTCAAGAGACGAACTATTTTTTTAAAAAAAATAAAATCAAAGGACGACTGTAATTTAATTCATGGTTAAAAAAATAAAAAATAAAATCAAAGGACGACTGTAATTTAATTCATGGGGTTGTATACAAATTTGATGTCCTACGTTGACCCTATGGATGAGATCCAAGTGGATGCCAATTCCTCGTAATTGCATGAACTTGGGGTAACGTATTTAAACTCTGTAAGTAGATCTGAAGGTGGGTTCTAAGTCCATGCAGATAAGAAAAAATTACTCCATCTGTCCCGCTCTATTTATACTTTCACTTTTTTAATATTATTTAATAACACTATCGTATAACATGATATTGTTTAATTCATCGTAATATGTAATTTCTAAATATTTACTTTTGATTTCCATCATTTTCTTTCAACAAAAACATTTTTCGATATTTACAGAGAAGGAAAAGTGGGGTTTGCGTGTAAAAGTGGTCCGATTTGACGTACGAAGTATAATGGCAATGGGTAAAAAATTTAAGACAAAAGGTTTGGCTTGATTTTATAGGACGTGTCATTACTCTAATTACGTGACAAAAATGATTAAAGAGTGTGACTAATTAGCCAATCCGGAAACAACACAATTCTCCTAATGGCTTTGTGGTTAACATCCAAGAAAGCTACATTCTAAGTGCTTGATTAGGCTTTCACACGCTTTCAGTACTCTCCGTTCAACTAACATTGACACACTTTCTTTATTGGTATATTTATTTTACTTTGACACATTCCAAATTTGAAAATATTGATGTTATTCGCCTCCATTCATTCCATCCTTTCCCGCTAACATTCAATTTGGTCCACTCAATTGGCATGCTCTAAGTTATTGTGCGACAAATTAAAGTGTCAATGTTAGTTGAACCGATGGAGTACTTATTTTTTTTTGCATTATATTATAATTATAATTAATCGGCAATATGTATAGTGACGTGATCATGGAAATTATTGCAATAATTCTCTGGAGATTGGTTTATTCATAGCCAGCCATTTCCAGCAAAGTAAACCCAGCATTGTTGAATCTGAATATTAATGGAAATATACCCGTCTAACATGCACAATGGATTCATCATTCATAGTATTCTGTACCCTTTTTTTTATTAGTGACAATTATTTTATTATAATGTTTTTAAAATGATATTTTTTTGCTTTTGACAAGATTTTTTCAGTTCACTCATTATATTTTTATTTTGTCATTTAATTTCATTCGCTCATTTTCTTTAACTAAATCCAATCACTTAAACATATAGTGCCACTATGGAGAAACGGATGGAATACAATCATAACAAACGTTAGGACATTTTATAACAATACTAACCGTATTATTTTTTGAAAGTATCAATTTAACCTTGTAAAATTTGAAAATGCAATTTTGACCCTAAATTTTTGAACAATTGTGTCGATATACCCAAATTGCACTATTTATGCATTGATTGAACGAATTCAGGCGCTGATTTAATCTGGGAAAAAAAATAAAACACCCTTTTCCATAAAACTAAATTTGTGTGGACTATTTTACCCTTACCCACCGCCGCTACTCCACCGCAACCACCATCTCCCACGGCCATCTACCATCCCACCACCAAATCAGAAACCCTCCATCACTCGCCACCATTTCGTAACCACTTGTCGTTCATCCCGCAACCCACCACTTGCAATCCTCCATAGCTCGCCACTATCCTACAACCGACCGCCTGCAACCCTCACCACCATTCCGAAGCCCTTCACTGCCCGCCATCAAATAAGAAAATTCCGAAAAAATATTTTACAAATTAGTTTAAGAATACAGAAAATAATACATCTATTTCAAGTCAAGATTCAATTCAGTCCTAATTCAATGCAACTCCATTATTTTATTAAGAATACAGAAAATAATAGATCGGCTAATAATGTGTTGCTGATTACCAGACAAAAATGAAGATTCAAATGATCAAACTTTTGACATTTGAGGCTATATTTTGTTTGTCCTTTATCATTTTTGAGTCCATATCCTGCAAATCCGTCTCAATTGTCAAAAGATGGTACGACTATTTCTAATTGAAGAGAGTAAAAAAATGAATGAATGAAAGAAAATGATTCATTTTTTACCGTAAAAGAAAGTAAAGTATGACTATCTCAGACAAGCTGTTAACAGACAAACAAAACAACTACTTTTGACACTTCTAATCACCAATATTGGAATTAGACAGTTACGAAGAAGAAGATCCCACAAAGATTTAGGGCTAGTGGACCATGTAGGACTCCCCACAGAAATTGCTAATCAATGTCTTCATGGTCCAATTGTCCGAACAAGCCAAAACCAAAGGGATTCTGTGTAGAGGCAGCCAGCTTGCAACAGCACCTAACACCAGATTAATGCTGCAATATACAGATGAAATTTCATGCAATATATGATCATTTTCTCCCAAACTCAAAGAATGACATTTTTCCAGATGAACAACTCAGCATTCTTCTGCTACCTTAATCTTTGCAGTATGATGGCTCTCGTCTCATCAAGAGGGGCAATCTACACACCTCCTGATGTCGAGAAAATCACCGATCAGTTTACGCGAATTCGTGTGGATCAAGGTTTCAATGTCTCTTTCGGAGGATCCAACATCAAGTTCACAAACAATGGGACAAATGCTGATCTTATTCTGGACAAAACCTCAGGTAAAAACAACATGAATGCCCTACTTATATGCCTTTCTTCTTCTTACCCTTTGCCTTTGGTTTCTTTCAATTGTAGGGTCTGGATTGTTATCCAAGAACAAGTACTTCCACGGATTTTTCAATGCTGCGATGAAGCTCCCCGCTGGCTCTACTTCTGGGATTGTCATAGCCTTTTATGTAAGAACGGCTTTCTACATCTTCTGTAATCTGTCTGACCCGTTCGGGTAATGAAATCTGTTTCAGTCTATCATAGTAGGCAACACGTTTGGTGAACCACGTTGAATCTGGTAAACATATGATATGTCCTCTTATCTTATGTACAGTTGTCCAATGCAGAGGATTTCCCTCACAACCATGATGAGATCGATTTCGAGCTTCTCGGAAACAACAAAAGAAGAGACTGGGTTCTCCAGACAAATTTATACGGCAATGGCAGCACAAGCACTGGAAGGGAAGAGAAACTCTACCTCTGGTTTGACCCGACCAAAGATTTCCATGACTACAGCATCCTATGGAACAATCACCACATTCTGTAAGCTACTTCTTGCAAACCAGCTTCTTTTGGACTTTTAACTCCATTTGATTTCAGTTCAGATCAGTTGAGCGTTACACAAATGATCAATTGGGACTCGCAATAACAAAACGGTTATCAGATACTTTATATAAAAGCGTCATTCTCTAGGAAATCTCCAAATATAGACTTATAATGTGTATTTTTTTTGTAGGTTTCTAGTGGACAACATCCCAGTTCGACAGGTGATCCACAACATGGCGATCAGCCCAGTGTATCCATCAAAACCGATGTCGCTCCACACGACGATCTGGGATGCATCGGAGTGGGCTACACATGGCGGAAAGTATGCAGTAAACTACGCTTACAGTCCTTTCACGGCTTCAATGCGCGGAGTTGAAATGGAGGGCTGCATTGTGCAGAAGAGTTCGAACCAGTCGTGCTCGAGAAACAGCGTTTCGAGCTTGGATCCGGTTGATGGACAAGCATTTGCTAAATTGACGCATAAACAGAGTGCTGCATTGGGTTGGTCGAGGAGAAAGAGCATGTACTACTCTTACTGTCAAGATACTGCCAGATTCAAAGTTCTTCCCCCAGAATGCACTTCTAAGTAGGGGTGTAAATGAATGAGCCGAGATCGGCAGTGGTGTGCTCAAACTCGAGCTCGAAAAAAATTACTATGTTCGAGGTCGAGCTCGTTTGAGCCCAGAAAATTTATCTCGATTGTTTGTGATCTGCTCGAGTTCGGTTCGTGATTCAATCGAATTCGAGCTCGTTACCTTCGAATGCACCACTACAACCCTCTAATTTATACAAAATTGTAAACGAAATAATATAGTTACATAGGTATAGGCTTGTGAAGCTCGACGAGCCCACCAAACAAGAATAAAGAAGCTCGAACTCGAGCTCATCTAATAATCGAGTTAGCTCTCGGCTCGTGTTCGGCTAGCTCGAGATCGAGTCGAGTTTTTTCTTGAGCTGTTTACGAGGTTTTCACAAACGGTTTGGTTCGTTTACCCCCCTACTTCTAAGTAGCTGTATTTTGAAATGTGGCTTAGGTTACACATGTTTTTCATTTTTTGATGGTTATTGTTTTAGTTTATCCCTCAATAAAGTTCCTATTTGTTGCTTTTAAATATGTATATATTATGAAAAATCTAACTAAATTGCAGATAATAGTAATGAGTATTTGACACTGCAAATTGAGATTGATTATGTGTCATTCCTCTCCGATGACATAGTTAAGCAACTATACACAGTGTAGAAAATCCTGATCTTATTCATTTTGGCCAAAGTGTTACTCATTTGTATTTAAGGTCATGCAGCTGACTTATGTATTAAATCTTTTGGACTACAACAATTTCACATCCTATTGAGTATTGAGGAAAAATTTTAAGAATATTTTACAGTAATTACCATTTCTTTATATGAAAGATTATAAATAATATTCTTTCTTAGAGGAAGTCTCCTGACAGGTGATCTATCCTTAAATTATGGACAGTTAATTGTAATTTTTTTACTTATGCAGTACATTTGTTAAATTACATATGAAATTTAAAATTTATTTTTTACATTATGTATTATTTAATACTCCCTCTGTCCCTTAAGTTTTGGCCCATTTTGACTTGCACGGTCTCCAATGAGCCACTTTGACCGTCAATATTTCTAGC
>JAULKJ010000014.1:1880019-1890332 GCA_032355405.1 Rubia balearica
CCAGACATCCCCACACGATGCGCCCAAGGCTCGAACCCGGGATCTCTCCCTGGTAGACCACTCACCCAACCGCTGGGATACACACGCGGGTGTGTGCTACAGCTTAAAATGTTCCTTCAAATAAAGTCACGGAGGATACGTCCCTATTCTTCTAATACCGACAACTTACTATTTGTCACATTTTTAATGTAAGAATGTGAAGGAAATCAAGACCATGTTAACATGTCTTATCAGTTACTTTACTTATAAGCTAAGATGCTTTTGGTGTTATAACTGTAAAAAAAATAATTCTTTTATAAGTAAAAGACATACTTGGAGGAAAAATAAAAGCTGGTCAAAATACGTTCAAAACAAGTCAACTTTACACATAAGTATAGTTCCACTAAACATACAGTGAAAGAGAACAAAAATAATGATTTGTTTATCTCTACCACCGAAAATGTAATACTATCAAAAAAATAATAACAGACTAAATTATAAGTGTGACGTTGTTAGGAGAGCGGATAAGCTGAGTATTTGTGGGTATAGCCTACATAGGATGCCACTACTAGAATGTGTAGTGCATTGCATGCACATCTAGGTCATGTTCGTATCATGAGAAGAGACATGCAAAGCCAATTCGAGATTGCAGGATTTGCATCAAATCATTGGAATGGTTCGACGTGATCAACAACAATTAACCGAGCAATTGTTTGCTTTGTAAGAGTAAAGTGACATTTGATCGATGTTTGTTTATTAATGTTTAATTTTATAAACGTGTTTAATAAATGATCGTGATTTGATAATAGTTTTATTCAAAATGGAATATTAAAATAAGAAAAAACAAAAGACTAAATTTTGAGTAAAAACTAGTCTTACTTGTTAGAGCAAATGACTTTGGTGGCCCCTTAACTATCACGATCGTCCACCTTCGGCCCTCCAAAAAATTTTGACCACTTTTGGCAGCAAATGAGCTGATTTTTTAGATAGTTAAGGTGGTCAAAAGTGTTCTAAAAAGGGTCATAACTCAGCGGTTCTGCAAGTTGAGGGGCCAATACGCTTGAAAAAAATTGGAGGGCTAAACGGGGATGATCGTGAGAGTTAAAGGGTCACTGGAGTCATTTGCTCAAAATTGTGCAGTTATACCCATTTTAATTAAAAACTTACTGTCAATTGCATTTCAAAAATTTATTTAATCAAATAAAATTGTAAAATGTAAAAGGAAAAGTGCATAAACGACCCTATTACATTGAGAAAGTACAGATATAACCATGTGAAATCTGAAAGTGCGAAACTAATTCTAAGTTTTTGTACAATTGTGCATTTATAACCATTTTGGTCAATTCCGACGCTGACTCAAAAAACCAGCCATTGATCAAACGTGAAAAGACATAAATACCCCTAAATTTAAACCTAAAAATTTAAAGACTATTTTACCCCTACACTTCTTCTTCTTCTTCAAACACACCTCTGATGCTTTGTCGTCGAACCTCCACTCACCACTTGCCGCTGATCCGCTGCAGTGTCATCACCACTGTGCAGCCGCATGTACCTACCATCACCACTCTGCCGACAAGAACCACTTTCCTTGCCACCAGAAACTTAGCCCCATCGCCCTTCTACCCTATCCCCTGGCTCATTCAATCGGCCCACCACCTCCGCCTAAAAACCTAGCACTGCCACCCTTTTGCCCTCCCCTACCTCCCGCTGACATTCAATCACCGGCTCATTCAATCGGCTACCATTACAAAAACCAACTCTCAACCCTAACTCCACTTTCCCCCACCACCACCTCTCCCCGCGCCCCACCACATCCACCATCGACCCTCTCTTGGTTCTGGCTACCACAACCTCGCCACCATAGTGACCACAGCCCTTGTCGCACGCCACCACAACCACCACCGCCCCTCTTCTGGTTCTGGACACTACAGCCCCCGTCGCGTGTCACCACATCCACCACCGCCCTTCTCCTGGTTCTCGCCACCACAACCCCACCACAATTATCTGAATAGCACTCCACCACCGATTGATCACACCACCACCACGTCGGAACCCTTGCCTGCTCACTCGCTTGTGTACTTCATTTCGAAGATGAGAGCGGAGGAACGAAGACGAAGATGAGGACGAAGATGAGGGCGAAGGAGGGCGGAGGAGATGAAAAATATGTAGGTGGAGGAGGCGGAGAAGATGAGGATGGAGGAGATGACAAAGATGAGGGTGGAGGAGCGGTGGCGAAGATGAGGGCGAAGGAGGTGGCAAGGATGAGAGCGTAGGAGGCTGAGTGAAAAAGAAGAGCTAGAAAGAGAGAGAGGGGAGAGGTTGTAGTTGTCCTTTTCATTTTATTTAATTTTTTGAATTTTTTAACTTGAGGTTATTATGTTCGTTTCACCAATTTCCGATCATTTTTATCGTTGATATTTCGGTCAATAAAATTCAGAATTATTTTTGCACTTTAAAATTTTACACAATCATTTCTTAATCTAAAATTTGATGAAAATGCTAATGACTCATTTACCACACACCCACTATGTAAATGATTATATTTATTTAATCGAATAGATTAGGTATCCATCAATACTCAGCCCACCGAAATTCAGAAATGGGTTACAGTTACACAGTTGCTGAACCTCGCCTTTTATTTAGTCAAATTTCACACTCGTGCCGTAATAAATGGCTTTTCGGTTTGATATGTACTGTTTCAGTCCAATAATAAGAAGCCATGAAAGGATTTTCGAGACTCCACTAATCAAATTCATAATTTAATGACGGACGAATTTTTTTCATGTAATTAATTAGGGATTCAACTCATATTTACATTGGATTAAGCGACAACTAAATATGTAGCTCATGTCGAGTAATGGTCCGAACTCGAAAACAATTAATGGATTTACGGGTGAATACATGGGTCATTAAAGATCGGTCTATATTTTCATAAGGGCAGTTTCACGCGTCTTCTCTAACTTCATTTTTAATCTTGTGGCAATTATAAACAGTTAAAACAATGTCTTCAACTGATATCCAAAATTTAGTTTTGAATTTGGATGTTAGTAACTGAGGTTATCTAAAAAAAATTGTCATAAATTAATATTTGGTTTCGACACCTTTCAAGTGAAACAAATTCACAGAATCCGTAAATCATCAACACACTGACACCCTCAAGCCTCAAATCATGCAAAATTGAAAACCTCAAATCCACATTGTGGAAATTAGCCTCGAAGTAGCAAAATTTGAAAGTCTCAAATCCACAATGGCATCTGCTGAGGCATACGGTGGTGACGACATGGGCAGAAGGTGTGCGATGGCGATGGGCCTGGCGAGGTGTAGGTGTGTGGTGGCGACAGGGTTTAGGTTGCTGGGGATATGTGAGGAGGGAGGTTGTCATTTTCTGGAAAAAAATGGATAAGGGAAATAAATGAAAAGATGTGAACCCCTAATCCACAAATAGTTGGGCAAATATTCCAATAAAGTCATCTCAGTAAAAACGGTTATACAATATAACCGCATTTAATCGATGTTTAAAAAAAGCGGTTCTTAAGAACTGCCTTTAACCATCATGTCTTTAATCAATGCTCGACAAAGGAGGTTCCTCAAAAACCATCTTTAATCACATCCGAACCACCTTTAAAATGAAGGAGATCCAAAATAGAGCAGTTCCCAAATCAAGAGCTCTTTCCAAATACGGATCCTAAAATGATCCACGGATCCGCTTTTAAACACTGCATTTGATAAAGGTTTCTCCACAATTACTAAAAGTCATTTTGAGTTCAAGTTTGATTGTTAGTGATCTGGTCGAACCTGACTGATTGAGAAGTCGGATTTTACCACGAGCGATATTGACTTCTTGACATCGTTGCTTTCAAAAGTAGAAAAGTCTTGTAATTTCTGTTTTAGAATGTATGTATAATTTAAAATTATACATATAGTATTGATACATGCTCGTTAAAATTGATGAGCTTGCAGGAACAATGATCACGATAAAGCTCAAACTCATTTAATGATCGAGTCAACTCAACTCAGCTAACATTCTTCCAATTCAAATTCGAGAGTCGAATAGAGTTTTAACCGACATTTTAAACCGAGTTACGGGCTTTAAGCGGCCCTGGTAGATGCTTGTGGGCTTTCCAAAAATGACAATTGCTTGGCAAAAAGATGGGCCGACCTGGAAATAAATGGGCTTCAGGTCTTCGTTGAATAAAAATGTTTTACTGTACGTTTTGGGAAAATTCATTTGACATGTGGAAATTCAGAGTTCAATTATAATTATAAAAAAGTAAAATATTTTAGTTTCAATATTAAAATTTTATTATGCAATGTATAATAGTTATAAGTTAATAATCCATTTAATGCAACTCTGAAATTTTATCTTGATTTCTTCTAATTTACAATTTAAACATAAGTTATGGAAATACTATCTTTTAAGAGATGTAATCCTTCTTAATTTACATCGTAAATTCAAGTGTTAAATACTCCCTTTGGTTCACTAACATTGGTTCACTTACTTTTGATACTGGAATTTAGAAAAGTAAAATTAGTGGTTGAGAATGCATAGAAATAGTGAAAATTAAATTGAATGAATAAAAACAATCTAAAATTTGATAAAAAGGGAAATGAGCCAATATAAAAAAAATAATCTAAAACAAAAAAGTAGGTCAATGTTAAAAAATTGAGGGAGTAGCCAGTGTGTGCAAATTTGGTGAACCATTTAATCGTCATCAATCACGTCATATAAATTTTGACAATCCAACAATTAAGGCCAAACATTTCAGAAATCAAATTCAGTGAATTGAGAGAACTCCGTTACTTTATTAGTTACACACTTTTCTTTTTAGTTATTTCTTCTATATTGGTACACTTTTCATTTTTTTGTAAAACTCTTTCAATTTCATCCACTCATTCTACTTTTTACTTTCTAAATTCGATTTCATCCACTCATTTCTTTCACCTAAATCCAATCACATAAACATATGGTGTCACTGTTAGTGGAACGTTGGGACTATATATCACGTGACAGTTGCCATATTTACGGCTACACAATTTATTAATCCTCACTGTTTATTTTCCTTTTATATTCAAATCATAAAATTCTATTTTATACCAACTAGATTCCGTCTTGAAAAACGATTTTTGCATAAGTCATGGAAAGACGGTCTTTCCATAAGTCATGGAAAGACCAGTGTTTAAAGTGCAAATAAGAAGAAATTAAGATAATTTTTTTGGGTTACATAAATCGAGTTATAAACTTTATAACTAATACACATTGCATAATAAATTTTTAATATTACAACTAACACCTTTTACCTTTTATTATTCTAATTAAATCTCATTTTCCATAAGTTTATGGAAAGACGGTCTTTCGCACGACTTTGCCTACCAACTAAATACTAGACGGGTTTATTTTATAAATAATTAATGTAATTGAAGGTGTTTATATTTATTATAATGAGATTTCTATAATTTGAACCGTTTTAAAATTTATAATATGATCATAAAAAATTATTAAAACTATTTTTTTCTTAATTAATATAACCTATCAAGGGAGTTATCTATCTAAATACCACTCAAGCATTAACGAAAATTAGGTGAATGCTATTTTGTCTTTTTATTTGGAAGATAAGATTATGTAACGACATCATGAATTGTAACGCCAGTTTTGACCAGATTCATATTTAAAATAAAATGTCAAATTTTATATTGAGGAGATATAGTTTTTAAAAAATATATAAAAATCACTTATAGTATATATATTTTCAAAATTGTGATTTTTCAAAATTTCAAATGTTGGATCATGACAGTTTTGACAGCAATTAGTGACGTGTATTATCCCATTTCAACCTACTTGTTAAATTGCTCAGTTGATCGCATTAATCTGATCTTGACCGTAACACTTTTTTTAATATTGTAAATAAAATATAGCACGAGATTTTACCAATATTTATCGAACCATATATTCTACCACTATCGGATTTTCACTATTTATAATTGAATCAGTCTCCTAAAAGACGATCGTTTAATAAATTATGAAAAAAAAAATCAATGTTTTAACTGCAAATTAGAAGAAATTAAGATAAAAATTTGGATTGCATTAATCGGGTTATAAACTTATAACTATTGCACGTTACATAATGAATTTTTAATATTGCAACTAAAATCTTTTACCTTTTTATTATTCGAATCAAACCCTGTATTTCCCTGAACCTGTGGAAATACGGTTTTTTCCAAAATTTTGTATTTATAAATATATAATTAAAAATATTAAGAGCCCATATCTTGAATGACAGTTTTCCCATAATTTATGAAAAAATCAAGATTTAAATTGGAAATTAGAATAAATTAAAAGTGTCCACAATGGTTACTCTTTAAACCAGCTTTTCTTAATAAGGAACACTCTGTGATTAAGGATGACCATTGTGGAGTTTTAAGAATCACTCCTTAATAGAGAGTTGATACTTAATTAAGTAGTTGATCTATTTATTTGTGAAAGGCCAACTAACCACAATTGTCTATGCTTGTTTTGTATTTTTTATTCAATTTGATTATAATCAAAGTTTAATTTTGATTGTATATATTTTTTCATAAATGTGATTGTCTGTTTTTTAAAAGTTCAATATTTTCTATTTTATTTATTTAATATTATTCTATATCACTTAATCTTTTATATTGGAATGTAGAAGAACAAAGTTCAACTATACAAGTCACAGAAGAGTCAATTCAAGAATTTCAAACTTCAATCCATCGACGCTCGAAAATTCGGGATTTGAACATTCATCAACAATTTAGAGTGGACATCGTTGAATATATTTCCAAATGTTTTGAAAATAAGGATCAATTGAAGTTATTCTAGAAAATATTATGATATTAATATTAATTAAAATTATATAAATTATATATAAAATATTAGAGTCCGTCTTTTGAAAGACGGTCTTTCCATAAGTCATGGAAAGACCAAGGTTTAAAGTGTAAATTAGAATAAATTAAGATAAAATTTTTGGGTTGCATGAATCTGGTTATAAACTTTATTACTACATGTTGTATAATAAAATTTTAATATTGCAACTAAAACCTTTTATATTTTTAATTAAATCTCGTCTTTCCGTAAGCCTATGGAAAGACCGTCTTTCCCAAGACTTTTCCTATTATTATTATACATTAAAATAAAAGTTTTAGTTCAGTTAAATTCAGATAAGGTTTGAATATTACCCAACTTAAGTTGCGGCGCCTTAATTAGTGTATTAAAAGTCTTCCATTTTAGGTTGCAAATAATTCTCCCCACTCCAATCATTATCAAACTAGTTAGCCACGTGTCCCAAACAACACCAATGTATTATGCATATTAAAATCCAATCAAGCTGTCTACTTTATATTATCGAGCAATAAAGGTATGGATGGGTTTCCTTTTCTTATGATGACACCACACAAATTAAAACAGAAAGAGAAGATAAGTGACATGCACACAATTATAAAAGGTAATCCCTCCATCCCATAATTACTTACCTTTTTTTTTTTACGTTTTTTAATGGTCATGTTTTACCGTCAATTTCTCTAGTGCATGTAACATTTTTACATAAAAAATTAATATTTAGAAAATAGATGTTAAGAGAAATCCAACAATATCGTGCATGATATTTTTATTCTACATATATTCATTTTATATTTAAGGTCGAAGTTTACCAAGTTTGACTTTGAAAAAGTAAACAGACCAGTAATCTTAGTACAAAGGGAGTATTAAATAGAGTCCTTTCATCCCATTTCAAACTTCAATTAAAAATTTCACGATCTTAATAATTATGTTTGATCGTTGATATAGGTAATCATGCACATATTAACGATGACTAGACATGTTACGATGAATTCAATAAAATTATATGTGATAGTATTGCTACTTATATCAATTCATAAAATATTCTTTGAATTTTGAAGTGAGAGGTAGTAATACCATGTTCTCTATGACTTATCGGCATTTCAATTAAATTCCATTTATTAAAATTTTAAATTGTAACTATTTAGCTTATTTATGATCTATTATTCTCATTAACATTCAAATTAGATCAGTTCTATTCAATTCAATAAAAAAAGTCAATTTGGCGTGCATAAGATTCCCGCTTACATATTTCTCGTCTACCCCAAATAAAAGGTCTTATTTGTTTATTTGGAATGAAATTTGTGACTGAAATTTCCCAGATCTTTCCAATCTCTCATTTTCCCTGCCATATCACTGTGACACGTTCAAATTTCCATGAAAAAAGTTATAAAAACCTTACACCAGTGCGGAAGGAATATTATACTATATCCACTGTCCCGGACATTTCTGCACATTTTTTGGCCAACTTTCTCAAGACATGTTTGACCATAAATTTCAATTAGTATATAAATCCCAATGTCATCATGTGACATATTGTTATATTTTCTTCATCATGTATTTTCTAAATATCAAGTTTTGATACACCACTAGTGTACGTAACTAAATTATCGATGGTCAAATATGACATCAGAAAATTGACAAAAAAATGTGCAGAAATGACTGGGACGGAAGGAGTAGCTAGTATGACTACTTATTGAAATACAACTTTCGGTGTTCTAACATTGACTCACTTTCCTTTTTTGGGATGGTTTTTAAAACTTTGCTCTTTTTCGTTTTTGGCAAATTTCATATTATTTTCATTCTCTCAATTTATCTTTTACTCTTTTAATGTATTCTCAAACACTAATTCTACCTTTCCAAATCTATGTATCGAAAGTAAGTAAGACAATATTAATGACAGATTAGACAGGTGAGTGGTTTGTGTCCTCGTAGGAAATGGGGAGGTCCAAGCTGAAGGCACTGAAATGACACAGAAAGCAATAAAGAACAAAAACCTGAAACCATGCACGCTCCTCTTCAGGCCCTCAACTTCTTTTCTTTTCTTCTTTTGATGCAACAAACGAAGCATCCAACCAACCAACCAAAATTATACTCCAATATCTATGAGTTGGAAGGCCATAAAATATACTCCTGACTCCTCCGTAGCAGTTTTTGGCTAAAGCATCATCATCGGTGGCGGAATCAAGATAAAATTTAAGAGGGGGATTGTGCTACACTGACATTTTCATGGCAGGCGAATTCCCTTCTTAGATGAAACCTTTTTCAATTTTACTGAGTCGAAGTGGACAAAGACTTGTTCCCTTAGTTCACCGAATTTTACCGGGGCCGATCACACCGACTCGTCCCAATTCATGTTCATGTTTCGTAAAAAGGGAATATGCAACCATGATTTGAAACCCTAATGCTTATTATATTTTGACATTCTTTTTATAAACAAATGCATGCATAAATGATAAAGTTAAAATGAACAAAACATGGAGATCATGGGTAATCTTTTGCATGGATATTGCATCATGCACGAAGAAGAAAAACTAAAGTTTGTCTTATGGAAAAAGGAATATTCACTCTATTTATGTTGGTTTGAGCCAAATAATACACACTTTGGAGTGTGTAGCACTTGATCGAAGTGTCCTTCAAATGGAGATTCGGGGAGCGTTAATTGCTGTCTTGCATTCACCATAAAATCTACTCTCTCATCACAATCATTCCAACTTTTGAACCATTTTTAGTGCGTGCTTCCTTTGGTAGGGGTGCATCGTGTCGCGGGTCGATCTCGATCTGACTTTTAGTTCAGATCAGATCAATTTGAATTACGTATTCAGTAGGGGCCTCGGAATAAATTATTGCTCGCTCACTGTTGTTGTAACAAGTACCTTTTAGATGTCAAAATTTAATTTGTCGTTCTAGTAATAGTTAAAGATATTGAGAGTTAAATTTATTTTTTGAAGATCATAAAATTAAGATTACTTGTAATTTGACTAGGGGAGAAAAAAGAGAAGCTTGATTTTATGAGTACTTAGGATTCTCTTTTGGAATGCATGGTGCTTGAAGTTGAGGTGGATCAAATAATAACAAGCTTTGACAATATACATTAAATCTTTTTATAGGTTACAATTTCATTTAATTTAATTAAAATTTTGAATTAATATTATTTATCTTTCAAACTCTTTTTATTTTTCTATTTTAATTTAATACATTCCAATTCAAATCAATATAGTTGCCTAATAAATTAGGTTTGAAGAGCAACTTTGAGTACATAAAATAGTCTACAAACATACTCGTATTTATTTCAGGGACCCTTTTTGCCAAGCATTAATATTATGGTTGGTTGGATGCTAGTCATTTTTCCTGTTTGGTTCAGAATGATACATTTTATACTCCCTCTGTCCCAGTTTAAACTGCACACTTTTTGGTCAACTTTCTCGTACCATGTTTGACCAACGATAACTTTATTTATGTATAATAATGATGTATT
>JAULKJ010000014.1:2075241-2086739 GCA_032355405.1 Rubia balearica
CGAAGAAAATAGATATGATTTTTGGTTAAACTTACCTATTACATACGTACAGACCTCATTAAGGTCGGGGTTTCACAGACCACATCTCCGTTGATTGTTTCGATATGCGCTGGATTTCAGAATGGAAATCTGGGCTTCATTTTGCGGCGGGCTAAAATAAAAATAATGAACCTGCAGTGTATGTCTTAATATACCCGCCGATGGTCTCTGGAGGCAGTTGGAATTAGTGATGAAGCACGCTATTCTATAGGGCATGTTATTGGGAAAGGTGTGATTCTGAGAAGTCATGTCATGGGGAAAACCTAATCGGCGACAGAATGTAATTATGGATTCTCACAGTTATAAAAAAAAGTGAAACTTAAAGAGTTGAATTTTCTCCCATAAAAGGCATGGCTGGTAAACCCATTTCTGCATGGAGAAGAATTTCCCCTGAACGATGAGGCTGGGCACCGAACTTCATGAAAATACGAAGAAGCACACATCGGAGTTCTTTATTTCCAAGGGCCACAATAAGTGACTTTGCAATTAATTCTCTCAGGTTGTTGAAGCACCTCCCGAGAGCATGAGCGATAGTAGATCGGTGACCATGCCTTTGAAGCACAATAATTTGGTCTCTGTGTTATGTGCGGAAACGGTGAGCATTGCTGATGTACGGGAATTATGAAGACAATTGATTGAAGTTGCTTCTACTTGCAAGCAGGAAAAAGACGATGTGGGAGGCAGAGCCCTCGAAAGTGTCGATCAAGAAGAGATAATGAGCCAACGTTGGAAAGCTTGATTTTGTTTTAATTTCGGACTTTTAAGTAAAAATGTAAGTCTCGTACCAGTTATCACATTTTAGGTGTTTTAGTCAGATGTTTGAAGTGGTTAAATGTTAGATGTTCATTTTTTTATGTTGTTGTTTTTGAACTAATGTCTCACGAATCATTATTATGTATGCCTTATGGATTTATAGTTAATTTTATCTAGCCTTAGGTTGTTGTACGCGCTCTGAACTGAACTGATCTGATCTTGATATAATTGCCCAGCTGAATTTCTTTGTTAATGAATGTTATTAAAGTTTCTTTATCAGTTTCATATCAGTCTGGACTTGCAAAAAATAACCAAAACTAGGGAACCAATTGGGTTTTGAGAGTTATTTGTAGATGTAGGGAACCAATTGTTTTTCTGTCAATTTGTGTATACACCATCATTAGCTTACTGGTATTTTGAAAAGTTTTCCAAAGGTTTTGCATCATGCATTTTCTTTAGTGGTGTAACTTAGATATGAACCGTAATGTTGAATATGATCCTTCAAATGCTTCAACTTACTATGTTTGTTTACAAGAAACATGTTTAAGGAAGTTACTTATACTTATATTTATATGGTTCAGTAAATACTCAGAACTTGTGAATGTGTACTCATTTTGTGCCTGTTTTAGCAATTGTTAGAAGGTAGGCCTGGTGCATTGAAGTTCATGCACATTCTGGTGCTTTTTAGATGTCCAATTTCTTGCATGTTCACGTATCTTTTTTTGGAGATAGAGCATAGATAATTATGTTGAATATTACTTGTTTAGTTAGAAGGTAGGCTGGTACATTGAAGTTCATGCACATTGTGGTGCTTTTTGGATGTCCAATTTCTTACATGTTCATATATCGTTTTGTTGGAGACATAGCTAACATAATTATGTTAAAGATTACTTGTTTAGTTGGAAGCTTAGTGTGGTTAATATGAAGGTATAGTTTTATTAGGACTTGATTGTAGTTGGTGCATGTTAATGTCGAAACAAGACCCTCGAGTCTAGTGCTGGAAGTGATGTAGAGATTTTAAATGTTGGTCTACTTTATCCGTTAAAATTTAATGCTTTTGTGCATTGGTTCAAACATTCCCGGAAATGTTATGATGTTCTTTGGCAAGGTGAGGCAGACGGTACGTGCATCAGTTGCTGTTTTGGCGACTAATGTTGAGATCCTCTGGTATTTTTCATGCTTGGCTTAATATTTTCATCAGAATAGTTGAACATGTAATCGGATTAGTCGTAGCTGCTATATGAGTCGTGTGATTGTGGAATGATAGAATGTTTTGTGTCATTGATCATGTAAATGGTTATTGCTAATACTGATCTGAATTAAAAATGATTTGGTCGTTTTCTCTTGTTCGATTTTTTTCCTGTAATATTAATGGGGGGGTAGTTGGGCTGAATCAGATTTTTACATAGGCTACAATCTAGAAGGGCCTATTTTGGGAGTAGAATTGGGTTCTGCAAATGGCCTTTTGTTGACGGGCTTAGAAGGGTTCAGGTAATTAACTAAATATTGATAAAACAAAACCATCAAACTTGATCATCTTAACACCTATTAGTATAGTCAGCTTATAAATTTGTCGAGAACCATGTTAATATAATATTCCTCCCTGAAATACGCCAAGCAATTTTAATTTATTTTTAAAATTAATGAGGTCTTGGAGGATGAGTGGAGGATGTCAATCGGCTCCCCTAACTTTAGAAACAATAGACACAAATGCTATATAAATTGTAAAAAAGATCAAGGAGGAGATCTTAATCGTATATCCATGTTGGCTAGAATATGATTTCGAAAGAAATTGCATGAGTGTCCCCCACATAGTTCACACCAACCGGTGTGTTTTACTATTGAAGGCAAACTAGCCAACTAATTCCAGGTCTCCATAATATGTTCATGGTATGGAAAGAAGAGGCTAAATCAAATTCCCATCTAACTTATGGAAATTAACATCAGAAGCCCATCGCAAAGCGCACAAGGTTCTCAAAGCGCGCAAATTTTTTACACTGGTCACACCACTACATGCGACCTCGGTCCACGAAAACGATGTTGTCTTCATCAAATGCCACATCATAGTTTCATGGGCAGCGGCAACAGCGATGTCAGACTTATTGAAGCTGTATATTTTGTGGCACATTGACAACGTATTTGCTCAACCCAACGTCGCTAGCTGGTTGGCAAGGATTTCATCAAAAAAATTTACTATGGTTATTTCTGACAAGAACCAAGGTTAAAAAACATTTACCACGGTTTGAAACCGCAGTAAGAAAACTAAATTCGCGATGTCGGTTAACAAAATTGCGACGTCAATTACCTTCATGAACGACATGACACTTTATTGTAGCGACATTGACTTTCAAGAAATTGCACTCTATTTTAGATGTCGGTCTCCCATGCAGATCACCCGACGTCGCTTGTTCATCGGTGGTGTCGTCTGTACATGAATAATTACATCGATTGTTTTGAGCCAAAAGGAGGTAAAATACCTTTTACTACGACCACATTTACCTCAATTTTTTATGAGTGAAAACTGAGGTAATAACCTCTACAATAACAAGGTAGAAGGTGTCATTTCTTGTATTGTGTGTAGAGACTAGAGACGTTTTAACCCTAGAGTCATCCTGAGATGCCGATTCCTTTGCCTCTCTAGGCCTAGGGATTAGTGTCCATAGTGGAGTGCCCGGGACATATTGTCCTCACTCACACATCTAACAGTTGCGACCTACTCAAGACTTTGTTCCTTTAAGCGGGGAGCGTCAGCATTGGGAGTGAGATTAACGGGGAAAGAGGAGCAGATTCATAGTTTGATCAATGCAATTTCCCAAATTACGGAGGCGGTGTGGTAGCTTCTAAAAGTAGAGACGAACCTTTGTGTGATAGACATTGGAAATACGCAGCTATCGCCACACTATATGGCATAGACATAAGATAGGTTTACATGTCTTACATATGATAGAATCTAGGATCAAAGTCATTCATCGGTCATGTTACGTAAATATCCCAAATGTTATTTTATAATAGTTTAATCCCTCCTATTTGCATGTTCTTTAGTTGTTAAATTAACCCCCCATATATGTTTGCAACACTAGCTATTCTTGACACACAATTAGAGTTATGTGCGATTGTGAGTCGTATCTAGTTAACTTTCGAATTCTAGTATCTCTGTGGACGACCCACGACTTGCCACAAACTACTTTCTAGTAGTTGATAGTGAGCACGGGAATAAGAATATAAATTTATATCTTTACATCTTGTGCTCCGCGCGTTAATTTAAATTCTCCCAAAAAGGTTGGTTTTATAATGATTATGCGGGGGTGCAGGTCAGTACACTATTTAGAACACATCTTGCATTTGATATTGAAAATTCTGCTTCCCAGAACAGCTGAAAAACTGAGATATAAAGATATTTGTCTCGTACTTGATGTAGATTGCAATGCTAAAAGCTCTCATATTGAATGAATCACTATATTGTAAGCTACGAAGTATCCTTATCGAACCTATTTTAAACTATGAAAATCCGGGTTTTTTTGCTCAAAGTTGACAACCCGAGCATCTGGCTGGAGAGACCTAATAGGATAAAAAATGGAAAATGAAATCTTCAATGAGAAGGAGGAGTATATTACAATAACCAGCGATAGTAGCATCAATCCGGATGGTCAGATCGTACTCGAGAAGGTCATTTTATTTTTTATATATTATAGCACAAAGTCTTGTTTTAAACGACTAAACGCTAGACGGGATTAATTATTTTATAATTAACACAATTAATGAGGTGATTTGATGTTTGTTTTTATTTATTGCAACACGTTTTTTTATAACTTTGCAAAAAATTTAAAATATATTGCAATGCATAAATAATTTTAAGGGAAAAATGCAAATATCATCCTATAAAATTAAGAAAGTGCAGATATAACCCTGTAAAATATAAAAGTGCAAAACTAACCCTATGTTTCTGTAAAATTGTGCAATTATACCCATTTTGGTCAATTCCGACATTGACTCAAAATTTCAGCCATTGACCAAACATGAAAAGACACAAATATCCCCAAGTGTAAAACTAAAAAATCTAAAGACTATTTTACCTCTCACTACTTCTTTTTCTTCTTCAGCTACCCCCAGGCTTCATCTTCAACACCTTGAACACTGCCACCGCCACCACCATTGACGGTCGCTGCTGCCACCGATGATCACCGCTAAAACCATTTTTGCAATTCAAATTTCAATAAGCACAAAAGGCCAAAGATTAAGTCAAAACTAGCAACTCAAATACAAATAGCATCAACACATATTAAGCCATGAAATTGAAACACCGCAACATCCCCATAAAGACGACGAAGAATCGCCATGGAAATCCATCATCACCATCAACTCATGAAGCTCTGTATCTAAGAAAACATCAAGAACTCCATCCACATTACTCCGACGTCGGAGCAGGGCTTCATCCCTCACAGCATCATCCGTCGTCTCATAGATTCCCAGTCAAACTCCCTCTTCTCACCCACCGCCGCTGCTCTCCCTCCTCACCCACCACTGCCCCTCCTCGGGCGAGACCCAACTCGTCGCTCTGAAGAGAAAGAACATCCAACCCGTCACCCTACAGCTTAACCCTAGTGCGAATCCGCCACCGGGGCCATCGCCCTGCCAATCTGTTCCCGTCACCATCACCACCGCTCAACCCTAGCACGAATTCGTTACCGTGCCCATCGCCCCAACGCTCAACCCTAGTGTGAATTTTCTACCGTGCCTGTAACCCCCATCGCTCAACCCTATATCGAATCTTCTATGATGCTCATCGCCCCACCCCATAGCCACTATCATGTCCATAAACCCATCACCACCTCTCCCCAGCCGTCGACCCTAACCCCCGCCCAGAAACCCAGCCCACCCTAAACCATAGCCCCGTCCAGAAATCCAGCACAAATTCAGAGGTGAATACATGGGAAACGAAGGTGAAAACATAGGTGAAATCGGTGGTGGCAGAGGTGAAATCGAGTTTTGGCTTGGTTGGAAAGGGTGAAAACGGAGAAAATTGAAAAGAAAATAAAGAAAGGTTTTGTTAAAAAGTAAGGGTATTATTGTCTTTCACTATTTTTAAATTTTTAAACAAAAGGGCAAATGGTCATTTCAACAATTTCAGCCCATTTATGCAGTTGACATTTCAGTCAACGAATTGCAGGATTAATTTCGCACTTTCAAATTTTACAAGGTCATATCTACACTTTCATCCAAAATATAGGGTTAAAAACACATATTTCTCTAATTTTTTTATTATGTATACTAATGTTATGTAAAATTTTAATATTTGGAAAGTACATGTTACGAAGAATGTATCGATATCTCACATGATAATATTACTATTTATGTATTATATGAAATTTATGATCAAATGTAACTTGAGAAAATTGGATGAAAAGTGTACTACAATTAACTGAACGGGTGGAGTATATATTTGGATATGTTAGTCAAACTCTACCGTCAAACCTAACATTTGATATTTTCTTCTTTAATACTACTACAAATTAGAGTATCGTAATACTTTTCTCGCAACACTTATTAAAATGTTACATAGCTTATAAAGTGTTATACTCGTATAATTTTTTGAAAAGTGTTGCATTAGATATGATGCAACATCACTAGGTTAATACTTGTAAAAATATTGCAATAGATTCACCTTAGTATTATTAGCGCATAAACCAGCACTTTCAAAGTATTACACCAGCCTTAGTTTGTAATAGTGTTTTTAAAGGGTGCTTTTGACATTTTACTCAAGTACAGCGTAACTTATTAAGTGAATTTCATTTTAAGTCATCATACTTCAGAAGTTAAGTTTTTAGTCAACATACATTTTCCCCCTTTTCTTCCTTCTTTTTACATGACTAGAAATTAAGATTTCTGGCACAACAAAAAGGAGTAAACGAGATATCAATTCACAAAAATTCAAAATTCGAATACTATAGAAACATACTCCCTCCGTTCAACTAACATTAGCACATTTTTCAGTTAACTTTCTTAACGCATATTTGACCATAAATTTCACGTAATATATAAATTGTAATATTATCATGTGACGTATCGTTGAATTCTTCGTAACATATGCTTTTCAAATATCAAAATTTTACACGATACAAGTCAGTTATATGCAAGGGCGGAACCAATGGTACGGTCTGAGGTAGAAGGAGTCGGTCCGACTGTCGAGCGCGTCTTCCGACGGAGCTTGGCTCGTCTCCGGCGACTGTTCCGCCACTGCTCGGAGAATAAGACCGCGTCGCGGCCTTCTCTCTTTTTTTATGGTGAAGTTATAAAACGACATCGTTTCATTTGTAAAAAGGGAGAAAAAAGAGAAATGGATTGGGCCAAAATTGAACCCAATCCATGAAGGAAGAAACAACACGGTCCAGTTCCATTTCTTCGTCAAAACTGGGAGCCGAGACGGGCACCATCCGCCACCAGGTCTCCGCCGCGGAGCCGCCGGAAGCTGCCTCGTCCCGCTGCCTCTGCACGGAAAAAATTTATCAGCCTCCCCTGAAAAAAAATTCTGCTTCCGTCACTGATTATATGAACTAGTGAATTTCCACGTGTAAACGCAGAAAAATATGAATTTTTCAGGAAGAAGACAAACAAGAGTTGAACAAGGCAAGAATAGTTAGTGGTATGAAAAAGGGGACCCTATAATTGTAAGGTGGGCATTGGAAACTACTTTGAAGTTAAGGAACGAAGTTGAATTGTAGAATTGGTATTAGTTGGACACTTAGCAAACACTTCCTCTGGGGTCCCACATTTTTTTGTTATCTTTTTTTTTTGCCTAAATCCACAAGTCTATTCACAAAGACCAAGTAAACTAATGTAATTTTGACTAAAGTAAAACGTGTCTATGTTTAAGTAGTTATCATGTACTAATCTTTAGAGGGTCCTTTCAATTTTGTCCTAACAGAGAATTAACAAGAAGTGCCTGTAAGATAACTGCTCCCTCCGTTCCAACTCTATTTGCACATTTACTTTTTTGATACTATGTCTTTTTAGAATCTGTCTCTTTAAACACGTTATTTTCATAAGTTATAGAAAGATCAACGTTCAAACTATAAATTAGAAGAAATGAAAATAATTTTGGGTTGCATTGATCGGATTATAAACTTATAATTACTGAACGTTGCATAATAATTTTTTAATTAATGTAACTAAAACATTTTACCTTTTTTATAATTCTATATCAACCACAGCTGCGCAGCTACTCATTTACGTAGGGGCAAACTCATTGTAATCGTTGTTGGGCGTTTTTTTTCATGGAATGATTGATTTTAAAAAAGATTGTCAACTAACCTTTAAATTAGCTAATTTTTGCTAATTTTTTAAAAAGAAAAATCTAAAATAAGAAAGTTGAGATAAGCCATTTTCTGATTTGGTTAGTTATTATTCACCCTATAAAATTTACTACGTCAAACTACAAACAAAAAACAAACAATAATACCAGTCATTTAGGGAGTAGTAAATGAGCAGTTAACGGCTAATCATTATTTGCTAAATCAGAATTATACATAAAACGGGTTTACACCTAGAATTTTTACATTCAAAGTCTCGTTTTTTTTTAATGTAGAATAATTGCGTTTCATTATATCATTAGTTCATAACATACGCGAAGCAAACACGTTTTCGAAGAAAGAGATTGATTGGGAAAGTGTAGGGTGGCGAAATAGATCTGTAATCCACTGATTTAATTTTAAATTTATATGAGTATGGATAAAATGAGTAATCAGTTAAATGGATAATTGATCAAATGGATAGTTGAACAATATGGGTTGAACGGGTTGGATTTGTGGGTTGTCGGCGGGTTTACCTATATGAGTTAATATATAAACTCCTATTCAATATATGGGATAAAACTCACTGATTATTTACCCATATGGGTTGATACATAAATCCATATAGATTTATATATGGGTTAGAATCCGCGGACCGATCCATTTTTACCCATGATAAAATTGGTTAAAATAGATCATACTCATACTTTTTAATTACTCATTTTACCCAATTTGTATTTGATCCGTACGCCCATTTGTCACACTAGGAAAGTCGGGTAAAAATATTATTGCTCATTATCATCGCTACCAAACTCCCGTAAATACAATGAATCGATTCCACCAAAATTTGTGCCAACATCCAATTTTTTCACTTATATCTCTGTAAAAAAATTATTTTTATTAATTTTAAAATAAAAAAAAAAGTAAAACCCCTCTAAAAAACAATCTGTACAATGCCAATAAAGAATATTACTCGAAAGATTTAAAACTGCAAAAAAAATTTCAAGCCGCGACCCATTGCTGCCGATTCTGATGCATCTTCAATCTCGACCGTTGGTTCGGCCTCGGCTTGTACAAATCATACGGCTCCCAGAGGTAATCCAACGGACACGGATTCTTCTCGTCCAGCCGAACCCACGGCTTCCCTTTTCCGCTCCAATGAAGCAGGCTCACCGGCCCCGGGTGCAGCGCGCGGCACGAGCCGCGCACGTTGTCGCCGCCGAGCCCGTGTTGGTTCCACCGGTGATCGATTGGCTCCACATTGGCGCCGAACACCAGCAGAAACGGCGGCAACGAGCCGAGCTCGTATATCCTCTTCCTCTTCTGAACCTCCATCCAGTTCTCAATCTTGACCCGGAAATCCCCGGACCTCCATTTGCCCAGATCCATTACCATCACCCCGGTGTTGAAATAACACGGAGTCTTCGACCCGAATACCCGCGGCATATCCGGGTCGGACCAGAAGTAGTCTGTGAAGTACTTAGTGAAGTTCGCGTGGCAGTATTCCGGAGCCCCGATTACCCGCGACTCGCTGAGTTTGACTTCCCACAGCTTCTTCACATCGTCGACGAGGATGACGTCAGAGTCCAGATAGATGACCCGTTTCACACACGGGTCGAGCATGTCGCCGAGGTAGTTCCGGGCGTAGTTCAACGGGTTCTCCAGTGCGGTCCGGATTGACGAGGATATCAAGTTGATCACGGAATCTTCCCGGAAGACGTAAATCTTGAAGTTCAAGGACGGGAATGCGGACCGGACGACCCGGTTCAGGACCCGGGGACTGGCCGGGTCGAACTCCGCCGCGACGAAGTGGAAGAACACGTGCTCCGGGCACGACGCGTGGCGGAGGACGGAGTGCACCGCCGCGATGGACCCCCGGAGGTACTCCGAGTCCAGCGTCATCGCAATATGCACTAGCGATGGGTAGTTGCCGGCCGCCGCCGTTTCTGTAATTTGGCGCCTCCTCGAACCCAAACTCTGTTCTGCCGGTGGTGGGGAAGTAACGAATCCCAAGGCACATCAACGACATGAAGAATAGGTGATTTTTTGTGAGCGAGGAAGGTAGAACTATCATTTCAGATTTAAAAAAATAAATTAGGGATATAATGGTCATTTTATTGATTTCCAATCAAATTCAGGTTGTTAGGTTAGATTGGTACTTTCAACCAAAACATGTAATTATGTTAGCACTTAGCTCTTTATAAGTGCAAACGGATTGGAACTTAGATTGAAATTTTTAAAATGGGTCCAAATACTAAATTATTTTTACAATTCTTGATTTATACCGACTAACCAATTGTTACAGGTGATCATTTTATAATTGACATAAATAATGTGATAATTTGGTTTTTGCTTTTATTTATTACAACGAGTTTCTTATAACTTTGGGAAAAAATTAAAATGTGTCGTAATGTATAAATAATTATAATCTAATTGAAATGAGATTTCATGATTTATTCAACCTTTATAGTTCCTCGGGAGACTTTCTCTTATTTTTAAGGGTAAAAAATTATACTCTCTATACAAAATTTTCATTGAAACCAACTAATCATTAGACGAAATCATTTTATAATTGATATAACCAATGGATGATTTGGTTTTTGTTTTTATTTATTGTAACGAAATTCTTATAATTTTGGGAAAATTTTAAAAATGTATTGTAGTGTATAAATAATTATAATTTAATATTAAAAGTTATTGAAATAAGATTTTTCATAATTGATGTGACCAGAGACTTTCTCTGCTCTTTATGTTTTTCCATTTCACTTTCAACAAGGTCAGTGTGTATCATATTTATTTTTATTTCAGGCAAGTATAATGTTATTTGTTTTCTTAACATATTTTTATTACCGATCCAGCACGAAGAATAATTATGAAATCAAATTTAAAAACAAAATATTTAAATACTCTAAATTACATAATTAAAGGGTTCGTCTCTTGAGAGAGAGTCAGTCAATCAATCCATAAACCATGGGAACATAGAGTACAAAAATATATTATTTCTTTCTTGAAGAACAGCCATCTTTCATGCTTGTCTGGCATTAAGAATCAAAGGAACAAGGAGGCAATCGAGAAGCGACAGAAACATACGAAAAGAGATGTTTAACCCAAAGAACATGCTAACTAATCCTCAAACTAAACGTTTCGACAAATGGACTCTTAGTAAAGACTGTCCGAGCAGCAGAAACATGTTAACCAACCATAAAGTGTAGAGTATAAAAGTTTCGATAGCTCCAACAGCTCCAACCATCAGAATCGGCTCACCACGTAGAGATACCATCTCCGTCACGAATATCATCATCTGGTTTGGCTATATTTACATCCTCAAACTCGTTGTCAGCTGCACAGGACAGAAATTTAAGACAGGGTCTTAGTCGACCAACTCCAATGAATGTGCACGTGAGAGACTATGGAAAAACA
>JAULKJ010000014.1:2088827-2113544 GCA_032355405.1 Rubia balearica
TGGCTGGGCGAGGCTAGTTAGAGATCGGGGGAAGTTGGATTTGTTAGACTACAAGTATAAACTAGAGTGGGAAGAGAATTTGGAGAATAGATTTAAATTTGGAGAGGGGAGACTCAAAAGCATCCCGATAAGCAGTTGTTTTTTCCTTCTATTGTTTCTTCACTGATAATTAAACGACATAGTTTTACTCTATTAGATCATGTTGCTTAAACGACGGTTGCAGGGATTGTAACTGCTTGCTTGATCTTCTTGATCGGTTGTGAGTCCGACATGTGCAACCAAGCTCCTTGGTGAAAAGTGAGGTCTGGTGGGGGAGGAGCCGGGGAAGCTCGAGCAAGACCCTCAGATCCGGCGCTGTTGAAAGGCGTGGTGTCCGGTGGCGGGCGGGGGTTGGGTAAGGAGGAGGAGATGGTATTGGTCGGGCTCGAATGACGAGGGAGAGATGGTGGTGGACGGCGAGGGTGGGTGAGGAGGAGGGGAAGACGGTAGTAGTGTTGGGCGACAAGGTTGGGTGAGGAGAAAGGTAGATGATGGCGGTGGTGCTAGAGTTTAGGGTACCACGAGCGGTGACTGATGGAGCGGATAAGCAGCGGTAGCGTGTAAATCGATGTTGACAAGAGCGAGACTATGGTGGCAGAGCGAAGGAGCGGTAGTGGTGTGCCTTTTAGTTTAGTACGAGTAAATATTGACCTTGAATCCAATTTATGTTGCACTTCGAATCATAATTTTTGCATAGAATTCATTATAAATTTATCATTTTTAGAGATTTTATAAAAGATGAGAAGAGTATAATAAATTCAAAATTCTAGCATGTTCATCTGAATTTCCTTTTTAAAACGTTGGATTGATTTCATTGGTCATCATGATCTGAAAATTCGACTAGAACATTTGTACTCCATCAACAAATGAATGATTAGCATTTCTCCATTGATTTAATATTTTAAACTCCTGAGTTTATGACCCACATATATCACACCTTGCGCATTAAATTAATGGATTCATCCAATCAATTGAAACCAAGTTACACTCACAATTTTGACAGTCACCCAAATTTGATTAGGATCGATGAAAACACCACTTCCAAATACATAATAAATAAATTGGTAATTGGAATTATAGGCAATCAGACTCTTCAACGTGGTTCTATTATTTATCAGGATTTAAAACATAAATAAATAAATTGAACTGTTCAACAGAGACAGTAAATTGCAGCGTGGAGGGAGATAATTGACACACATGTAACAAATCATTAAGCCATAATTACTGCAACAGAAAAAACACGGAAAATTCGTCAGTAAATCGGAATTTAAAATTTAATCGGATTATTTACCATAACTGGTGAAACATGAATTCTCCCTGTCTCAACCTAAATTGCACAGTAATCATTATCACGCTATTTAAAAAATATGTTTGACCGTTAATATCTTTGCCTACGTGTAAAACGGCAAATAAAAAGTTGATATTTATAAACTAGTTGTTACAACGAATTGAATAATATCACATATGATAATATTGTTGTTCACATATTTATTCAAATATGTGGAAACACTTTGATAAAGAATAGTGTAAGAAAAACAAATGTGTAAAATAGGCTGAGACAGAAGGAATACTATATTTATTTTTTTACATTTTCAGAAAGTGTGAGTTTTTGAGAAGTGTAGTTTGCCGGTTGTCCGGTGGTGAAAAAAAAGGCCAACAAATTTATCTTAATTAACTCAAAAAACAGTGGCAGGTAGCCGCAGCCCACACGAGGATAATTTTGTTTTGTGCTAAAATAAACGAAACTGAACGGATAGTATAAATATATGTATAGTTACAGCTGCAAGTGGTGGTCTCTGTGTGCCGAATCTAGGATTCCCTGATCCACCATTTGAAATTGAAAAAAGAGAGAAAAAAACCCTTCAAAGGGGATTCCTATTTCACGCTAATAACTTATTTTATGATAAAACTTCATGATTCTAAGGCGGTATCAAAGATTATGTGAGTTCCTGTAAGATATAATTTCGTGTTTGATTTCTGACTCCTTCTGTTTTATATTTGTGTGACAGAAAAGATGGTTGATATGTAAATGCATATTTTTGACTATTTGGGCCATTGCTCACGCGAGCTCAGTAAACATACACTCACCGTATGGAATGTGATATCTTTCTATCGACGTTATATATCTGTGCGATGAATAATACTCTCCCTATCCCCACTTGTATTTGCAGAGAGAAAATAAACCTTGAATTTTTATATATGTAAAATGACGATGTTTCCCTCCTGCTTAACTCTAACCACCTCCACTTGCGCACCGTCTTGTCCTTCTGCTTATCTCACTCCACCGCCACCTGCTATCTCCGCCACCACATGCACCTTCCATGTCCTAATTCACAAATTCTCTCACTTTGTTTTTTTTGAATCCCAAATACTTGGTAAATTCACTTAGCAAATTATTTGATCTTCTTCAAGTATGAATTGGGGAGAATTATGAAAGTTTTCATATCCATCTCGTCGGGAAATATGGAGGCGAGCTCTTCCTTCACCATCCAGAGAGTGCTGGTGAAAGCGTGATAGGGAGATTCCATGGAGGATTGTTGTGATGGCAGAGAGAACTACGACTGTAGAGGAAACATAGGGAGCAATGATTGGAAGTAGGGATTTGTGGAGCATCTGAACAGTGGCAGTGGAGGGAACATCGGTTAAAAGTAGGGATATGGAGATTTGGCGGATATGGATGAAACGACATAGGGATTACGGATTTGTGTGTTCTGAACATAGGGTGGAGAAGACGTATTACATAAAGAGACTGGAGAAGATGGGGTAGGAATTTCATGAACGGCAATTTTTTTTGCTTGATGAATATTTCTTAAAATGGAAATAGTGTAAAGAGAGTTTCAAATACAGAAGAAGTACAAATACAGATAGGAAAATACAGATAGGACATAGAAGTACTATATTTGTTCATGTACTGATATATACTCCGTCCGTCCCACTTCATATTGCTAGATTTGACTTTTGCAAGTCAAATTTAGCCAATTTCGACCATTAAATTATCTTATTGTGTAGTATGTAAAACTACTATCATATTACATGTTGGATTCATGGTAACATATATTTATAAGTTATTATTTTTTAAGAATTGTTTACACTTATAAATAACGATATTAATATTTAAACATTGATGCAGTTGACCTCCAATATGTTTTTGTTCATGTTATGTTTGTGAGATGGATGACACCAATTTGTGTTAAGAGTTTCATGTTCATTCTGTATCAAGTTATAAATCAGCATATGGAGAAATGTCACCTCTAAATACAACAGTATTATATAATATTATAATTGAAGTTAATTACTTTAATTAGTGTTTTTTAATGTGTTCATGTATTTCTTTTAATATCCGACCTCATCAATTTTTAACATGAAGAATAGCTACTTACTATATCGATTTAACGATAAGATCCAAATGTGCTAATGAGCAATCACGACAATTAATTCGTAACTTCTTTTTTTTCTCAAGATGAATTGAGGCAATTCACTCATTTTGAAATTGAAAGTGGCCAGCCAACCCGATTTGATGAGGGATGCATTGCTCATCTGTCTTGTTTCAAAGCTGTCTGTCTTGTTTTGGGTCCATTCTAGTAGAGTTTAATATTTCCTGCAACCACACCATCGTCTCGGAAAGGAATAAATTCTTGCAGCTGCAGTGCGAGAATTTCCTCCAATATGAGGATTTCTTGTGAGCACCAGAAAGTGATCACCAGATGGCTGACTCTTGGGTGCACCGTGATTTACCTTCTCATCAACCCGTGGTACCGGGATGACGGAGCCTTAAGGGCGAGGGATATCGCCTTTTACTCCAATAAATATTCTTTGTTTGACAGAGGTTATAAGTTGTTTTGCTTATGAGCAAATCACTTTTTAGCGTTTGGTAAAATGCTAAAAAAGTTTATTCTGAAAGTAGAAGTTTTTTTAGAAAGAGCAGAAAGCGATCTCCCCCTGCTTTTAAAATAAGTCAGTTTTACTTATAACCACACCTCTGTCAAATAGAGTCATGTTGTCCGTACAAGCCATCCGTATTTTTTTATTATACATATATGTTTAATAAAATAAAAATATAGTTAAATTTATATAGTATAGACGTTATTAAAATGTATTTATTATTTGAACTTAATGGATTTGAAATGAATTAAAACTAAACAAATTGAAAATTAGTAATAAAATTTAAAATAGTACAGCTAACAAAATTAGAAATAACAGTGAAAACAGGATGATGGATGTTTGGCCTACTTCCGCTTCAATTGGACTCAATCGGACGGAAATGGAAGTAATGCGTTTGTAAAAAAAAGATTAAACAGATATATAACCTCTAGTTCTTACTTATAACTCTTTTTTTTGAAAGTAACTCTTGATCAACGGTAACTTAAATAACTTGATCCATCTGACCCTTGACCGACGTTGACTTACCTACCTTCACTTTCCGCCACCACCATTCAATCAATCTTTCTTCTTCACCTCCAACAATTTACAACCGTGCATTCAAACAATCATCGCTCGCCCAAATGCCCAAACTACCACCATAGTCTTACATACAAACCACACAATAGTACCGCACCACCACCTACTAGCACTTCACTCGCCACCACCACCACTCCTACAAGGCTACACCTCACTCACCACCATCCCCCCAATCCCCTCTGCAAACACTAGATCTCCATGTACAAACCCAACACCTAATCTCACCACCACCTTCATCCTAGTTTTCTTCAGAGGAAAATGGATTTGATTTGGTAGAAGAATGAGTGAGTATTGATTGTGGTTTTAGGCTTGAGTTGTGGTTGATTGAAAAAAGGGTGAATATTTTGGTTCAAATTCTCTAATTTGTGCAATGTTGGTGTTAGCTTTTTGGTTTTGATTTTTAAATTAGAGAAGTGATATCTCCATTACGGTGGTGTTGAATGAGGTGAATTGAGCATTCAGAGAGGATGAATGTTAGCGGGAGGGGATAAGTGAGAGTTTCAAAGAAAAAGATTTTCTTACAGACTTAAAACAAAGGTGTTTCGATCATTTTCACTATCTTTGATTGACCATCATTGACTGCAAGCTCACGCTAACTTAGTTTATTGAATCTTCTTTTGTTGATGATAATGCTACTCATAAATGATCTTAATATTCATACTACGCCATTTGTTTATTGATATCTGCAATTAAATTAGAGTGGACGTTCTAGAGTTTAACACGTGCTGATCTAAGACCTCAAACTTAACGAGTGTATCAAACGTTACATGCATCAACGTCGAAATAAATGCTTTCATGCAATCACAACAAAAGCAGTTTTTGTCATAATAACGGGAAAAAAACATTAAGTGGAACCTGCAACGAACTCTTGTAACTTTTACAAAACCACCCACACTGGTTTAATTCTGATTGCAGAAATGTAGCACTATCAGAATTAATCACCAACAGTAAAAAAAGATCGCCATAGCAAGTAATTATTCCTACTCGAACAACAAAAATAAAGAATCAACTTGGCAATTTTATTGTTTGTAGTTGTGGTTGTTTCGCTTCACACTAAATCTACGGCGTTGCCTCGAAAAATAATGCTTCAGGGAAGTACCGTCCTAAGTTCTTTCCTGTCTGCTCCGAACGACTGCAAAGGGAAACAAAGATTTAGAATGCCCGAGCTACTAACATCGATGTTTTCAACCTGAAAAGCATCATACCTCAGTTCCGAGACCCTTCTTGTACACGTTGGTAAAAAGTTCAGATGGCTCGGGCATAGGGCTCTCCTTAGCTTTAGCAATTGCTTCATCGACTTCCTTTCTCACTTGTTTCTCATAATCCTAGGAAGGGACGAGTTTAGGTTAATAAAACATATAGCTAATGTGAGCAACCGAAGCGTAGCAATTATGAAGCTAGTGTCATTTACCTTAAGCTCCTTTTCTGTCGCGATATCATGGGCCAACAAGAGCTTCCTGATCCTTTCAATTGGATCTCGCTCCTACAGAACAAATAATAGATTTAATAAGTTTAATACTGTATGCACCAAACAAAAAACGTTTCCATCATATGCCTCAAAACTAAAACCCTACCTGTCTGACACCAGTGATCTCTTCACGTGTACGATAAGTACTCCCAGGATCAGACATAGAGTGTCCATGGTACCTGTAAGTGTCCATTTCGAGGATCTGCAAAAGGATCGAGAGGATATATGTTCAAAAGATATGCCAAACTTCATTTACTTCCTTCCCGACTACAAAGGATAGCTTCTTTAGCACAGAAGAAAAAATTTCAGCCTTGCCACACGTATGATAAGCGATAGCAAGTATCATACATACTATTGAGGTAAAAATACCACAGAATTTCTACTGATAACTTTAAAATTCACAATTCAGATGGTAAGATCCACAACCACACAGAGACGACATCTTCTTCACTAGAAGTTTCTCAATCTATTCATGTTATTTAGGTTATAGTGAAAGTCAAGTGAAGTTCTGCAATTACAATCTATCACGACCAGTAGTAATCAAACAAAAGGCAGGGTTGAAAAGCAGCATAAAAACAGATGAAACTTATTGAAAAGAGACTTCATAGATTTACTCACAATTGGTCCATGCTTTAGTGCGTGTTCCTTGGCAAAACTGCAAGCCTGTTTCACAGCAAGAGCATCCATACCATCTACCTGTTCTTGTTCAAACAATTGAGTTAAGATTAATGTTCAGAATGAGGCAGAAAAATAAAATAAAATTTAAATTACTGGATAATAATCTTACACACAAAGGAACAGAACAAGAAGCAACCAAAGAAAGAGACAAATTTTCTCAACCTTCTTATTGTTCCAGTACAAGATTCAGAGAGTTAAAACATTGGAACAAATCAAACAAAACAAAAACAAGGTTACTACTCTATTCTATCATTTTAGAGTATCCCCAAAGCAAACATTCAAGACAAAGTCAATATGCAAGTAAACTAAACATGAAGGTGAATAAAAACTAATCCAAATGAGGACTTTAGAATGCCATGCTGTGTACTCACTTGGCAAGATACAGATTGTCCACGACTAGGAATTAATTAAGCTGTTACATGTAGCATTAAGGTTCAATTACCAAATCTTATCAGTCAGCCAAGTTCAACCATTTAGTCGTGAAAGAGAACCGATGACATTCTAAGGTGTTCAACATGTATTGCCTAAAAGACTACAATACTCACGTAGATAACAAGCAAGTATTGGCTTTATGATAGCTCCTTCACGCATATCAAAAGTTGCATTTTCCCAAGATGAGAAAATAAAGGGATTAAAAGAACATAGCATCAACAATAAAGCTAGCTCTGTTTTACACATACAAAACCACAAATCAGTTGTGTAATGTAAATACTCAATCATGATCAGGTAACTAAGGCATCTAATTCATTGAGTTTGGTAAAGTCTTGGCCGACGAAGATTACTACATTTCAAGAGCTAATCATATCTAGAAAAGATGAAAGTCCACAACTTACAACTCTATCGCTAAAACCATCAAGTTAAAGATTCAAGAAAACTAACCCTGGAGCTAAAATATCCAGCAAACAATGCAAAAGAAACCTAAGACGCTCAATGTGTATTGGCTGCTGCAAGACTATGTTTTTATCACTGAAACATGCATAGCCTAAATAATATTCTCCATGAGTAGAAAGGAAAAAAGGGTTGTAAAGAACATTGATTCACAGGTAATGTAGGTCTAAATCACACCGACGCTAAACCATGACCACATCACATTGCTTAGGCATACAATTATTCTTCAGTTCTGGCTAGGTAAAAACATCCCAAATCATCCAAGAATACTCACTACTACTATAGAGCTCGAACATCCAGCAAACAATACAATCTATCACACAACCATAAGCAAGTGAATTCGAAAGAAATTAAACACACCTTCAAACCAGGAACATAATCCCCTCTCTTGTAGTAAGCCGGATTCTTCGCCGCCCTCCATTCCGCCGTCCCCATTCCATCTGCAACAATTTCCCAATCACACACATCTCCCAATTACAAACAAACATCATGACTCAAAACAAAAATCATTCTCAGTTCTCACAGTGATTGTTTTCGCAGACCAAAACGGCAGGCAGGTCGAGAAGCGCAGACATATTCAAAGCCTCAAACAACTGTCCCTGATTCGCCGCGCCGTCTCCATACATCGCGAAAGTCACCGTCTCCTCGTTCTTGTACTTCTGCGCCAGCGCCAATCCGCACCCGAGCGGAACCTGGGCGCCGACGATCCCGTGCCCGCCGTAAAACCCTCCATCCTTCTTGTAGAAATGCATCGATCCTCCCTTCCCTTTCGAGCACCCGTCTTTCCTCCCCATCAGCTCCGCGAACGCCTCCAGGAGGGTCCCGCCGCGGCCGAGGAATATGCAGTGGTCTCTGTACGCGGTGATGATGCAGTCCTTTTTCGTAATCGCCGCCTCCATGCCGACGGCGACGGCCTCCTGGCCGTCGTACAGGTGGCAGAACCCCCGGATGAGCTTCGCCTTGTAGAGCGAGTCCGCCGCGATCTCCATCCGCCGCATCAGCGCCATGTCCTGGTAGAACGTCATCAGCTCCTCCGCCGAGGTCTCGACGGAGCGCGACGGCGGGTCGATCCGGTGGCCGGTGAAGGGCACGCTGGTCTCCACCGTGATCGGCGAGGTGGAGAGATGGCGGAAGGAAGCGGCGGCGGCGCCGAGTTGGCGGAGCAGCTTCCCGGCGGCGGCGGTCCGATGCGTCAAAAGGGCCATTCCGATTATGCTGGGGGGTTTTTGGTTCCTTAATTTCCCCGAAAACAGAAGTCTAGGAAGATCTGATGGATAATTATGCTGAAGAAATATAGGCAGTAATGACTTTTATAGTATGGTGTAGGGCAGTAGAGTTTGGAGAGGTGGAATCGATACCAATGCTTAAAAGGATTTATTATTAGTAAGTGCTGTCCTAAACTAACTAGTGAAAGGGCCAAATTTAAGATTAGGATCAAACTTCTCCTAACACTAACAAAAGTTGGTCAAGATGTTTTTTTTCCCTTTTCTACTTGTACATCTCGAATTTAACCTTGCAATTCAATTTTTAAAATTAATCAAGTCCACATCTTAGGCCATGTTCTTTTTCATTCATTTGAACGTAAGTTTAATTTAATATTATTTTGAATATATGATTTATATATTTGTATTATTTAATTATAATATAATATAGTTTACTTTATAATAACAAGTTAATACTATAGCGTGATATAATCATTTCAAACTGTGTTATTTTATACCGTTCTTTATATCAGTGAATTCCCCCGATGATCTAATAGTTTAAAACTATAGTTTAAAGACATAGAGTCATAAACTTTATACTCCATATTCAAACTCTGAAAAATATTATATTAAAATAGTAGGCTAATACAAAATATATTGCATATAAATTACATTTTTTTACCGATCTAAAAATGAAATAACTAATGTTAACTACTATCAAACTATTAATTTAAAATAATGATTTTATAAAAAAATATATAAATACTACTTCCTCGGTACATGGATACCTGCAGTGAGAGAAATATGTACTTAAAATTTGCTCCGGGTACTAAGACTTTATTGTCCCAGTCTCTTCTTCCTCTTTCCAATGTTCAAAGTTAAGGAGTCTTTTCTTCCTTTAAAAACTCTCTTTTCAAACAAAAATTTCCTTTTGAAAATCCCACCTCAAGGAAGGTCCACCCTTAGTCAAGTGTCTAGATATATAGGGTATTTATCCCTCATTCCTCAACCCAACTCAACTACCAACATCAACCGATATCCCGTCCCACCAAACGTCCATTTAGCCCCAACTTAACCACCTACATCAACCGATAAGGCTCCATGTCACTCAAACAAATCATGCATCTCGTTTGAAAGGAAGAATCATCCCATCCCTTATGTTGAGTTTTCTTTTTGAGTTATATCTGGACTGGTTCGGGTTTATATTTCGATTAGATGACTATCGGGTTGATTATTAAGAGTCGAGTTAGTTTAAAGTGGGTCAAGCATGAGAACCCAATATGCACTAAAAACAAATTCAGTAATGCCGCATATTTTGTGACAAGCAAGGAAATATTACAATTTTTTTCTACCTTCAGGTGTCACTAAATTATTGATGACATAGACACATATCACTAAATTACGAGTTACTACATCAATTCATATCACAAAAAATAATGATTCTTATAAACTGCATCTTAAAGCATACAAAAAATAACGATACTTCAATACATGACAATATTTTAGTGACACTGAATATAGACACTTCACAAGGTGTCACTACAAAATTTAGTGACACATTTGAGTGTCACAAATGCTCAAAAAAATTATCCGTGATGCTTTTTTTTAAGTGATGCTACACTAATTTGATATGAGATTGGTTCTCTATTAGTCACAAATGGTTGGATTGTATAATTTCATAAGTTTTAACCGTAATGAGTTTACCTAACCTTGCATTGCAATAGGATCAATTCATTGCAAGTGACTTTTGGAAAATCCAATCATCTATATAAAGGGTTAAGTTCCCTAAAAACCCCGTCATTCAACAATTTTAATTTTTAAAAATAAAAATTAAGATATATAAAAACATGTTAATCGAAACCATGAATATCCCCAACTCACCCCCCTAAATAACCTCATATTTTATGTTAAATAATCATAAAACTGTAGCAACATTTGAAGATTTTAACAGTTACACTTCAATGGGATGTATAAACTAAAGAGTTACTGCCAACATCAAGGAAATATAATACGTAAACTAGTTTATTATTCACTAAGTGCTTATACTCTCACTTTCTTCTTGTAAATTTGACTACATTGCACTTTAATTTAATTTATAGCTCACTTTAATTTATTTTAAGTTAGCTTAATTTAAATACGTTTGTAATATTTTTACCTTGTTTAATTGTAGTTAATTTCTGCTCAATTTAGTTCCATTTAACTCTTAAAAGCGCAAGCTTTTAATATAAGAGTCCGTCTCTTGAAAGAAGATTTTTTCCATGAGTCATGAAAAGACCAAGGTTTAAAGTGCAAATTAAAAGAAATGAAGATAAATTTGTTGGGCTGCATGAATCGGGTTATAAACTTTATAACTACTACACGTAACATAATAAAATTTTAATATTGCAAAAACTATTTTTTCCAAGATTTTGCCTTAATCTGATATAGTAAGATAAATTAGAAAATACGCTCAAACCAATTTAAATATTTTGTACTCCATAGTTTATGAAAATAATATTATATTTTTAAACTTTGTGAAAACTCATAGATATGTCAAAAGAAAAACAATGCAATTATGAATGTGAATACAAGCACCCAAAATTTGAATTAGGGGAAATATAAAATAGAAAACAAAAGGCACGTACAGTATACAAATATCCCAAGGTTTATCTCTTTGGACTAAGGGCTGGATAATTTTCTCCCGCCATTATGTTGTTGCTAAAACGTTCCCCATTTCTTCCACTCAATCATTTTTGCAGGATTCCAACCCTAACTTTCAGCTCCGTCAAACACCTCCAGCTCTCTCGAAGAACAGTTAGGAATTTCGGAGTATTCTACAAGTTTCCGAAATCAATTTTCCCGGTGGAATCGCAGCATTCCGACGAGGACGACGACGGAGAGGATGCCGACGACGAGGAGGAGGATGACGTGGAGGTGGACGATGACGAAGATATTGCCGCGGAGGAGTACGACTACGCGAGGGAGGAGGACGAGGAGGAGGAAGGGGAGGAAATCGCGGTGGTGGAGGAGATTAAGTCCAAGTCCGAGGAGTTCAAGTGGCAGAGAATCGAGAGAGTTTGCAGAGATGTTCGAGAGTACGGCGACGGGATTCTCGATGCTGATGAACTCGCCTCCGTTTACTCTTTCAGAATCGATAAATTTCAGGTGATTTCGCCGACAATATCCTCCTCTTTAGTTAGCGTAAATTGTGATAATCTACTTGTGGAAATCGATTTGTTGTCCGCTTCTAGAGGATTTAATGATATTCAGATTGTGGAGAATGTTACAGATTGATTAAATTAATAGCTACTGCGTGATTGTGTGTGTGTATTTCCTGAGAGTTTCATATTTATGTGCTTGTTGTATATACCAAGGAGAAAAAGCTGGATCAGAAATGGTTTTGTTACTAGTACTTCTGTTTTCAACTGCTTTGTTATCGCTTAATTTCCTAATTATTGCTTACTGTTGCTGTTGCTTATATTCATCAAATACTTTATTTGTATATGTGGTGCTTTACTGATCTTCGATTTTTATCTTCCTTTGATTCTGGCATTTTTATTTTCTTATCCTTGTTGCCCTTGGTGATTTAAGGATTTATGTCTTCCTTGCTATTTGTTTCCTCATTATGGTAGTGTTTTGGTATGCATACAAGCCTCGTATTAGTATTCTTGAAGAAGATATTGCAAGCTGAATAAGTGCGTGTCCACTTTCCCCTATCTTTGAAATTTCTTTGCTGAAGCTGTTTTAATCAGAGGACCATCAGTTTAAATATTAATTTTATCATTTCCAGAGATCGGCAATTGAAGCATTCTTACGAGGATCATCTGTGGTTGTTTCTGCACCAACAAGCAGCGGAAAGACTTTAATTGCAGAAGCGGCAGCAATTGCTACGGTAGCTAAAGGGAGAAGATTGTTCTACACTACTCCCTTAAAGGCTCTATCAAATCAGAAATTCCGTGAATTCCGGTCTGGAAATTAATTAATGTAACCTATCCTTTAATGTTTTAAAACTTTCACAGTTCTGCTGAGTTGCTCGTCTCTCCATCACATGTTTAACCATGTATGATGCAATTTGCAGTGAAGCATTTGGTGATAGTAATATTGGCCTTCTTACTGGAGATTCAGTAGTTAATAGAGATGCTCAGGTTATAATCATGACTACCGAGATTCTGCGCAATATGCTGTATCAGAGGTATGGCAGTGTTTGCTTCTGGCTAGTGTTATAGTAGCTTCTGAATTTTAAGGCATGTTGTCTTCTCCATTTCCTAAGTTCGTCACCATTTTGTCATGCAGGGTTGGAACAGTTTCATCTGAAGGTGGACTCCTCCATGTTGATGTGATCGTTCTGGATGAAGTACATTACCTAAGTGACATATCAAGGGGTACTGTCTGGGAAGAGATTGTGCGTGCCCGTCATTGTTGGAACTTCACTTCTTTGTGCGTGTGGTGTGTGTGGGTAGCACATCATTTGACTGTATTGATATTTTCAGGTTATTTATTGTCCTAAAGAAGTTCAACTCATATGTCTCTCAGCAACTGTTGCAAATCCCGATGAATTGGCTGGTTGGATCAATGAGGTAATTCAATTGCCCTTTCACGATTATTAGATATACATATGATGAGAGGCTCGTTGAAGTAACCTATCCCTTAATGTCTCTTTCTTTTGTTTTATGGATTTGCAGATTCACGGTAAAACTGAATTGGTCACGTCGTCCAAGCGTCCAGTACCTTTGACCTGGCATTTTTCTACAAAAACAGCTTTGCTACCTCTTCTAAATGAGAAAGGCACTGGCATGAACAGGCAATGTTTGATTTTTTGTGCGTTTTCATTACAGTGGTGTTATTTTGCGTACCATTAAACCGATGTATGTATGGATATATTCCACAAAAAGAGAGAGGAGAACCTGTGGTTGCTAAAATGAACCTTTGTTTTGTAACAACCCAGAACCAAGTTTCTCTATTTTCTTGATAATCTGCCCTGTGCTATATATGCAGAATCCATTTTAATTTGACATTACTATCTCTTTATTTTTTAATTTCAAAGATAACAAAGAGGAAAAAAGTGTGTTGTGGGAGAGTATTTAAATTACACTGTACTGATTAGCTTATGTGGCAATGAGTCCAATGACATTGATATCTTTGTAAATGGGACAGGAGACTAGCACTCAAACATTTGGACCTCGAGTCTTCAGGGCGTAATTTATATAGGGATGAAAGATCTAGAAGAAGGGGCTCCAGAAGACGTGAAATCGAAGCACCTACGCTGTCAAGAAATGGTGCAAATAATACCCGCCGTCCACAAGTATGCTCTGGAGCCTAGTTTACTAGTTTACTCTAATTAACTTGTTTTTAAATGTGCATCTGACCATCCTTTTCTATTGGCTAAGACTTGATTCCTTCTTGTTTCTTAATTTAATTTCTTGTTTTAGGTTCCCCAAGTTATAGACACATTATTGCAGCTTGAAGGAATGGATATGCTTCCTGCAATTTGGTTTATATTCAGCAGGAAAGGATGTGATGCAGCTGTTCAGTATCTTGAGGATTGCAAGTTACTCGATGAGTGTGAGATGAGTGAAGTTGAACTGGCACTGAAGAGATTCCGAGTTCAATATCCTGATGCTCTCAGAGAATCTTCAGTGAAAGGCCTTCTCCGAGGAGCTGCATCCCATCACACTGGCTGTCTTCCCCTGTGGAAATCTTTCATAGAGGAGCTGTTCAACAGAGGGCTAGTTAAGGTGGTTTTTGCCACAGAGACGCTTGCTGCAGGAATAAATATGCCAGCCAGGACTGCTGTTATTTCATCTCTTAGCAAAAGGGGTGGAAGTGGCCGCATCCAACTAAGCTCAAATGACTTGCTGCAAATGGCTGGACGTGCTGGTCGTAGGGGAATTGATGAAAGAGGCCATGCAGTTCTTGTTCAGACTCCATATGAAGGGTCTGAGGAATGCTGTAAGCTTCTCTTTTCTGGGCTCGAGCCTCTTGTGTCGCAATTCACTGCATCTTATGGAATGGTTCTGAATCTTCTTGGGGTATGTTGCTCATTCCATAACTATGAATCTGTATTATTTTGACTCAATGATCTTCAATCTGCAATAACTATGATCGTGCAGGGTGTAAAAGTCACAAGTGCGACAGGTGAATCGGATGGCTCCAAAGTCCTACAAGCAGGCCGGACTCTAGAAGAAGCAAGAAAGCTAGTTGAGCAGAGTTTTGGTAACTATGTGGGGAGCAATGTTATGCTTGCAGCGAAAGAAGAACTTTCTGCGATAGAGAATGAAATACAGATGTTGACTCTTGAGATTAGTGATGAAAGTATTGACAGAAAGAGCCAGAAGCTGTTATCCTCCTCAGCATATAAGGAGATTTCTGAGCTCCAGGAGCAACTAAGGGTACTTCAACTGACCTACTTTTTGAGGATGTCACATCTTTAACCTCAAAGGTTTTAGATTGGTAATTATCCAATAAAACAGAACGTTGCAGTTTAAGTATTCATCCATCTTTGAAAGCATTTGACTGCACCTATATTTTAGCATAGGGGGATACTTTGACTGCACCTATGATTACCTGTGATATCTTTGCCTACCGGTTTAAAAAATTTGGTATTTATTTACAGGCAGAAAAACGTATGCGATCTGCATTGCGGACGAAAGTGGAATTGGAGAGGCTCTATTCTTTGAAACCAATGCTGAAGGAGCTGGGAGATGGGCATTTACCTTTTGTATGCCTACAGTATAATGATACTGCTGGAGTCCAACATCAGCTTCCTGCTGCTTATATAGGGAAGGTTGATTCCTTGAATGCTATGAGACTTAAAAATGTGGTGAGTTTAGTTTTAATGGTTCTCTGTTCTATTAGGAGGACTAAAAGTAATTTTAAAAAATACTTTTTTCGTAATTAGAACATGATTTTCATTTTCTCTTTTCCATCTTTAATTGGAGAAAGGATGTCACAAAGGAGCCGCCGTCATAAGAATCGTATTTGGTGGCAATCCTATTTCTTGCTGAGCAATTTATGCAGAGATCAGTATTGTGATTGCACATGAAACTACTTTAACTAGATATCCTGGTTTTCTGCAGGTGAATAATTCAGATGCTTTTGCTGTGGATGGTGGCATTCCTGGATTGCAGGCTGATCTTTCCCCTTCATATCATGTAGCTCTTGGTTCAGATAATTCTTGGTATCTATTTACCGAACGATGGATAAGATCAATTTACAGAACTGGCTTTCCCAATAGTCCCTTATCTCAAGGTGACGATTTACCTCGTGATATCATGACAGTGCTTCTTGATAAGGGAGACATGCAATGGCTGAAGGTAGTGGAGTCTGAACTAGGTGGTCTGTGGACCATGGAAGGATCACTGGAGACATGGTCTTGGAGCTTAAATGTGCCAGTCTTGAGCAGTCTTTCAGAAGACGATGAGGTAAAAATGACGGCAATATGATCCTATTACCTTCAGTGACATACTAAACGAACATACCTTAATCAATCACACCTTTTTAGGTTTATTGAAGATTCATTGCCATGATTCCACTCGCCAGCCTGATTTACTTTGCATACTTCAAGATTCATTGTCACAAATCACTAACACTTAATATTAGTGAAGTTATTTTTTCTTAAGAGCATTGTATGTTTGGTGAATTCTTGTGGAGCTTCTGATGCAGGAGTTTTAAGCTAGGTCTTCAAACCTAATTCGCCTCTTTTATTTACTCTTGGAAGAGTTTTTGTTGCACTTGATCATAAATTCTTCGTCTACTGGCAGGTCTCAAAGTTTTCTCAAACATACTATGATGCCTTAGAAAGCTACAAGGACCAGAGGAATAAAGTTTCCCGTTTAAAGAAGAGAATTTCACGTACAGAAGGCTTTAAGGAATACAAGAGGATACTAGATACAGCAAAATTTACTGAAGAAAAGATTCGACGCCTGAAGGCCAGGCCAAAGCGCTTGATTAAGAGAATAGAGAAAGATCGAACCTTCTGGTTGGAAGGAATTTATGCAGGTAAAGTAAAGTTTTATTGAATGGCTCTCTTTCCATTGTTATCCTTCATATATCAGTGGTCTTTAGGGTCACTTGAATGTCAATTGGTGTTAATGTTCGCACAATTCTCCCAGGTTAGCAATGTCATACATGAATATCGGGCGTTGGATATTATCACTCATGTTGTATTCCCCTTGGGTGAAACCGCATATGCAATTCGTGGGGAAAATGAGCTTTGGCTTGCAATGGTTCTTCGGAATAGAATATTACTGGATCTAAAGCCACAGCAGTTTGCTGCTGTTTGTGGTAGTCTAGTTTCTGAAGGAATCATGGTCAGGCCTTATAAAAATAACAGGTACTTTCTCTCCACTCTTAGAAAATGGTCCATTAGCAAAACTGTTTGGTCTTGGATGTTTCTTATAAGTCTTTTCTGCAGCTACATATATGAAGCTTCTTCTTCCGTTATGAATGTGATTGAACTTTTGGAGGATCAAAGACTCATGGAACTTCAAGAGAAGCATGGGGTGATGGTGAGTTAACTGGAACCGGAATCTATTTTACTGCCCTTTTTTGCATTGGAACTCAAGTAGTTTTCCGGCAATGCAGATACCATGTTGCTTGGATAGCCAATTTGCCGGCATGGTTGGAGAGAGATTATGATGGACTGCGCTATGGATGAAGGGGATCTCGCACGTCTCTTGAGGCGGACAATTGATCTGTTAGCACAGGTATGGACGCGTTTTGATCTAGATCTATTGCTCGTAAGACAAATGACAACGATGTCAACTGAACACGGCAAGTTTTTTGTGCTTCGTAGATTCCCAAATTGCCGGACATCGACTCTGTACTGCAGAGTAATGCAAAGAGCGCATACGATATCATGGATCGCCCACCAATAAGTGAGCTAGCTGGGTGAAAGAAACGCCCATTGTTCCACAGAGAAATTCTTGATGTATTTTTCTGTTGTACTGTACTCTTACTCGGTACAAATACAAAATCCAACAGAAAAATAGATTAGCCTGAGACAACAAAATAATTATTCAATACTCACTGCCAAGAAATTCAGAACATCCAATGGAGAATTTAAATATAGTTTTGCACTGAAAAGAAACTTGAGCCCCCAGAAGTTACCAAAAAAGGGTACATAGTTCTCTATATACACAAATTAGCCCTAGTTTCAGAATTTGGAAGAAACACCAACTTTAAGCAGTTGGTATCTCATTGGCATCTTCCTTATTCAGCAGCATCATTCAAATTCCAAGAGCAGAGATAGAGAAACAAACACCTACTTCTGGTCTGGACTTCTCTTCTCCATTACCCTAGTAAACACAAACAGAACCAAACATCAAAACACAAATCTTATGAACAGCACAGAAGAAATCAAGAAGACGACTCGACATGATCAACATGAATCTAAAGACATTCACATTGCTGGTCTGGCAGAACAGCAATCAGATAAAGAGCAACTTGCCTCTTATTTGGCTGTGACAAATGTTAGAAGACCCGGCATGATGACCGTTGCTGTTTCCAGAGCCGTTCTGATGCGTAACCTTCTTCTTTTTCCTCCTCCTGAACAGCAAGTCTTCTGTGTTTATAACATAAGAAACCTGCAAAGACCAATTGTGGCACCATCAGTCATGGAGATAATGAAGATCGTGGACTAGTTGCCATGCAGTTAGGCCTAATATTACCTTTGATGAGCTGCTCTGCATCTTCAACTCGAGTTTGTTAACCACGTGAACATCCTCCATAGCTTCCATTAAAGCGTCATCTTCATCCAACTGCGCATATTTGCGCTTGTTTCTAACATATAATTTAGGAGTGAGTGAGCCATCTTGTAAAAAGAAGTATTGTTTCAGTAAGTGGAAAAAAAGTTTTCAAGAGTCTACCTCCTCAAGTATATTTTAGCCGGAAGCCTTCTCTCATGAGCAGAAGCCTGAATCCTTCTCTCCCGAGTAGACCCGAGATAATCTGTCAACAGATAGGATGCAAAATTTGAGTCGATAAAAACAGGAGTTGGCTCCGCTTTATCGAACCAATAGTCCATGAGCTGTATAGACATCTTTGTCGGTGAAGACAACTGCAGTACGTTTAACACACAAATGTGAGTGCATAGTAGGACGAAAAACCAGAATTTGACAACAAATGCATTTTCAACATACACATTCTATTCGATATACATTCTCATCGGAGAGAAAGACACGGATGTTCTCGAAATAAAAATGATCAATGAATCTCCGGGGTGATCTTGACCCCTCGTATGCTTTTAGCTGGAGGAGTTTGTTGGTCGTCTCATCAGTAGCAATACTTTGCAACTGGACAAGATGAAAAGACGTCAGCTTTGACATAGAATGTTGGGAAAGTGATATCTTAATGGCTGAGTAGGCAAATTAACAACGCATATACCTGTTTGACAATTTTATATATGAGCTTGTCCAATGTAAAAAGTAAATAAGATTGAGTTCCAACAATACTGCGACAGTCATCTTCAAACTTGGCATTTTCAGAAGAACCATCGAGTAAACTATAGAGAGCATTCATAAACCTGAAAACATGAAGGTATAATAAGCACACAAATGAAGGTTTCATAAAACTTGTGGAAAATCAGATAGAGAGATACCTCGAATATGAATTGGCTGAATCTACATCATGTGATGCTCTCCATCTATGCTCAGCAGTAGAAGAGTGCAACTTTGCCTTGTGTAATCTTTCGTACATTATCTGTTACAGTTTAAAAGGACAAGTTTGAAGTACGTGGGAAAAGATGTAAAATTACACATGGATCTAATTAAGAAACTGAAATATTCTTTGAATTCAGAGTAAAGCTTACATGGTGAAGCCTGAAAAGTATATAGAAGGAGTCATTCCCATAAAAGATTTGTGTATTCATCTTCTCATCGGGTGATCCCAGGGATTTTGACTTTGTGACCGGTTTTGCTCTCTGTAGAAATCGTTCTGGAAATGCTCCTCCATCTCCTTCACCATATTGATCATTTGCCAATTCCTCTATCTCACCTTCACTCTCAATCTTGTTATCATTGGCCCCATCTTCATCGGCCTGTTCAGGTGAGCAATCAACTTCAGCTGACTCACTTGCCGAAGCATCACCATTCCCAGGAGCAGTCTCACTCTCCTCCGACAACCTGTGAGCACTTGCCTCACCTTCTTCATCAGCATAATTTTCTCCCACTGCATCCTGAACATGAATATCCCGTACTTCTGGTGCAATCAGATGCTGTCTGCTGCAAGCACTATCCTTAGCGCCAAGTTCCATCTTGCTACATTCTTCAAAGTTATCCTCCTCAAAATCCCCAGTAGGAGACAGTTCTCCTTCCTCTCTCTCAATTTTAAAGTGGGCTGTGTGACCTTCTTTGTGTTTCTGAATCAGATTAGTGCGACCTGAATATGATTCTGGCCTCGTACCTCCTGCACTCTGAGACGAGAGTTTCAAATAAATAATGGAAACAAATAACAGCCCAAACTAAGATATTCTGATCGGGAAAGATCATATCCAGATCACATTCAAGATTTTTAACAATTCGCAAAGTTATCTGATTATCTACGAAAAAGATGGCTAGATAGTAATACTGACCCACGAGGCATTCGATGACTTTCCAATATCGGCTCGTTATAAAGGGTAAATTATGGTAACTTTTTAAGAAGTTGTCAAGAATAATGCAAAAATAAGCTTACTAGCATATGGTCCATCACGGACCAAATCATCCAACTTTTGTTTGAGAGGGTTATTCACATTTGAAAGGAGCTACTACAAAATACACAGAAACTGTTGAGCAAAACGTGGTAACTATGAACATCAGGAGGAATAATATGAACAACAAGAAACACATCATCACACACAAGGGGAGGCCAAGCTACAGCAGGTATCCACCCTTGGGTTTCAGGCTTGCTTAAAAACATTGATTAATAGCAGATAAGCAGTAGCGACTTAAAACACACAAAATGAATGCCTTACTAAACTGTCAAAATGGCTGGAGGAATTGCCTTTAGCAAACACAAAATTAAAATGTACTATTTGCTTGCAGCACAGATCCTGAATGAATATTAATAGCAAATTAAGATTTTGAAACTAATACAACTGGAGTGCCACAGAGTCGAATCAGATCCATGTTGTGAAAAATAGATAGAGCAGAACCAATTATCCACTATTAATATGTATAAAAAGAGGAGAGAAATTTGCTGATGATAATATCAATGGATAAAAACTGCAATCATGTCACCTGTGAAACATGAGCTGGGAAAAAATCTACAAAATTCCACTGTAAAAAGGTCCCTGTTTATTTATATTGTGGATTAAGAATACACATCTAACCTACAAGTTAAAACAATACAACCTTATAGTAAAAGAGATTGTAACAAGCAACAGATTAGTAGGTCAATGTAACAATCCATACAAAATATGGATTTGTCAGCACAAAAATGAATGTAAAGAGGGGTAAAAAAGCTTGAATTATACCTGAATCTCATGACCAGCTCTCATCTTCAACCCATCAAATTCAGTAGTGGCATATCCAGGCTCTTTGGCACATGTTCCTAAGAGGGAAACATCTTAGTTTACAATTTAAGAATTTGACGTGTGAAGATAATAACTATCAATGCAAAAAGAGAACATAGAAATCAAAGAACTTCAAGTAAATAAATCCCCAAAATTTGCATACTTGACATGTTTTCTGCATTGGCGCTATCAAGTTCTCCTGCTTTGCGACTGAGTATCTGGTCACTCACAGCTGGCTTGTTGCTCTTACAAATTTTACCTGGCATTGCACTTTCATTAGACATGTTCACATGCTGAGAAGTGTCACATATGTTATCAGTGTCATGCATGGTACTACCTGAACCATTTCCTTTAACCACTGTATCATCATTTCTTGAAGTTGAGTGCTCTGACAGAGTTTTTCCATCTTCATTTAAGTGTGGGTTTGACTGTTCACCTTTTTCTCTAACATCATTGTTCATAACTCCAGTAACCTTTTCTTTATTTTTTGCATCATCCCTAGTCTCCTCAATAACCTGAGGCCTAGGAGGAACCCCAAGCAAGGGTTCCAGGAAAGTTGTCCAAATTTTCAAAACTTTATCCAGCTGTTCAGAGGTACAAACTTCCCCACAAGAATACTTGATTAGTTGATATAGATCTTCATGGATGCTAGCATCAGGATACACAAATTCCAAATGAGGAACTATCGGTTGTTGCCTCCCAGAGATTGCAGACATCAGCATATCATCATGTTGGCTCTTTTTATCAAAGATTTCCTTGATCTCGGCTAAAAGCGCTGTATCAAGAGGAGCATAAAGATCAATAGGCATTCTTGAAAGGAAATCATAAGGAAAGGGGAGGCAGAAAGTAAACTTCGAGGAATTAGGCAGATTGATTTGAGACTAAAATGCCCATCTGTGCCATAGAAAGTATTAGTTTATACAACTAAGTCACCATACCTTGACAACAAAACTACAACTACTACAGCAGCTACAGCTAAGTCTTTGTCCCCTATATAAGGTCACCTACATCGACCATATATGACCATCATATTCCACTAAAGTCTTACCAAGGTGTTTGATGTAAGAAAAGAGATTAAATGGAATTAATGGTTTGTAATTGTATTATAAAGTAGCTTCTAACTAGGTATCAAGATATCAAAAGATCTGCAGAAACATATCGAAGTAGATTAAAATACACACAGAGAAGTACTAGGAAAACCATTTTTTCTTCTAAATTTCAGTACTGAATCCCCAGGCACCTAGCAAAGATTACGCCAAAGATTATTCTCGTCACTAAGGAAATAAACTAAGTAGAGGAAATACAAAAATTACGCAAATCTACGTATTTTAACTCGTCCAAAATCATTTTCAGCCCTATAGGGCCATGCTCTTTCTTCTCCAAAGCCCACCTAGTGAGATTGAGTAATGTTGATGGGCTAGGCTTATAAGGAAATTGATGGTAAATACTTGACTTTTAATAGACTATCTAGACAATTGGAGTCATAAAGAAATCCTTGAAAGGTAAAGAGGGTATAAGTATTCAATCATCAAATATCTGAGGACTTTGAGATTCAATGAGAGCCAGGCCTTCAATTTTTCTCCTTAAAGAAACTCTTCTGCTCCTTTTTTAATAATCTATTTTGTCAATAAAATCCTAAGATTTGAGAGATCTTTCTTCAACCCAGTTGTTTTAACATGCACAAAAGTTTCTCACCAAACAAAAGCTTCAAAGTTTCATTAGCAAGATCCATCCTCAGTACTCTGGGAGAAGAGATCAAGAGAAGAAATATAAAGCAACAAATCTTCAAATGAAGGCCACCATATCAGATCCATACGATTTAAGAAACAAAATTTAAAATCAATGCCTTTTAGATCCAAAGAAATTTTGAGGCCAAAAGAGACAACTTCTGAAAAGATTAATTATCTAGAGGAATAAATTAGAGATGACTAAGAGAGAAAAAATCCAATAACAAGGGTTTCATGCTTTAGAAGCAAATTTAGGGTTTAAAGAAAAAGGGGGGAATGAAAAAAAACATTTTCTCTTCTAAGTGAATTGGACTGAGGGCTGGGTTGAAGGTACCAGAAATGAGATGAGCCTCATCGGCATATGGAAGCTCAAAATCATAAACAGACGGCATCGTAGGGGGTGGTGACTCTAAAGCGTAAAATGTATGAAGAATGCACAAACAAATGAGATCGAGACCCTCACAAGCGATATATATACCAGAAATGCATAGTAAATGACAAACTTTACCGGGTTATATGGCGGAAAGGCCTAAGGCATAAAAAAGATGTTACATTTAACACCGAGACAAATTGTCCATGTGTTTGTTTTCCAGTTTTTATCCCCTTAGCAACAATTACACATGTCCCTTTTTTGAGCTTTTTTGACAAATTGAAAATACAAGTAAATTATCGATTTAGTGGAGCAAAACTATTTGCAGACCAGGAACGCTGCCTCTTCTCTTTATTATTAACAGAAAATGTAACAAAGAAACAAACCACCATAACCTTCCTGACTTTCCCCACCATACGTACAAGTCTCACTAAAGAGTGAACCAAAGAGTCAGCATAAACGCAATCCCTATAGTTAATTCTATACAAGAAAGGAAACTCATTTGCAGACCAACCAAGAATGTTTTCTCTCCCCTTTTATTGAGAGAGAACACAACAAGCATGAAAACCAACATAATCTTGTGAACTTTTCTCAATTGAACAATAGGACACCTATCTAAAACAAGACAAAGAAGAATCTTTCAAAAGCAAGTTTACCTAATGCTCCAAACAAATTCATATCTAGGGGGTTGTATCAACAAGCAGCCAACATGAAGAATAAGCACAGGGTGATTTACAAAATCATTACTGTGTCTTGACGTATAATCATCACAAGTTACCTTTAGTGCTCAAGCTTTTTGTGTCCTGCTGTTTGAAATAAAAGCTGCGATGATCAAGTGATTTGTGGTAGTTTTTTGCATAGATCTCAGCCCATACTTTATTAAAATCGGAGCGACATCTAGCCCACTCCTCTTGCTTTTGCTTCAAGCGAGTTAATATAACTGGCAGTGCAAGAGATGCATTTCTCCTCAATACATCCACCACATCAAGCCCATGGTCCCCATATAGACGCTCAATGCACCTAAGATTAAGAGCTAGAAAAAAGAAAGAAATTCTAAGCATTTATATTAAGCATATACCATAATTGGCATGCATCATCTCATTACCAGTAAAATGGTCTTCAACACAAATTGGATTTGGATCATCATTCATCTTGTCCAGCAAATCTTCAACACGCCTTATTGTCGTATTTACAGACTCTAACAACATATCCAGTTCAAACCTGTAGCAAAAGAATGCATAACAGTTGCTAACGCTCGCATCTACAACAGATCAACATAGGACACAAAAACTGTTCAATGGACTTTAGGATAGAAAACACGAGGGTTACTGAGACTTTAACCAAATAAGCACTGCCCATGCCTAAGTTCCAACTTCTACATTTACAAAGATAAAAACAAAAAAGAGAAAGTAAATGGA
>JAULKJ010000014.1:2151465-2161699 GCA_032355405.1 Rubia balearica
AATAGTGCCCAAAAAGTGATTCGGCCATTTCTAATGGGACGGAGGGAGTATTACTTTATCACAGTGTGGAGTCTGTAGAATTTTCCACCATCTCTCCCAATGTTCCTTATTTCCCCATCTCAATGTTGTTAAATTGTTGTGAATGAATTGTTTTTTGTTACCCAACATCTGTCGCAATATCATCTTTTGGTCCCCGAGTTTAATATTCCGCACATTCAACAACTAACAAATACAAAATAATTTATTTGGTCCTAATAACAGATTCTGGGTAGTTTTCAGGTACGTTGGAATTATTTTCCGATGTAGTCAGGGCTATTTTTGTAATTTTACTAAGTAAAAAGTATTTTCAATTAAAAAACATTTTCTCTTTCTTTCCCCCTTCCCTTCCCCCATTCCACCCCCACCTCCACCTGAAATCGCCTCCATTAATCTAACCATTAAGCTCGAGCTCTAGCGACGGAGTTGACGCAGCTGAGGGGTGGCGCCGAAAACTCTGTTGGGGCAGATCTGGACGATCGAGCACCCCAGATCTTTGCACAGATCTCTCAATTACCTCCACAAAGAGCAGCGCCTCCTCTTCGTCCTTGTTGGAATCCTCATCGGCTCCACCTTCTTCATTCTCCAGCCCTCCCTCTCGCTCCTCAACCCCACCTGAAGCGAGCCAGATTTTGATCCTTTCAGCTCCAGAAAAGCAATTCAATTTAATTAGGTTGTATTCGGTTGATTTTGTAATTTTCGTTCTACTTTGTGAGTGATGTGTGTGTGATTTTGTTCTGACGCGGTGTTGATTTTTTGTGTGATTGATAGGTAAAAGAGGCAATGGCGGTCGCAGGCACTTCATCGACGTCGGCTTTGTTATACGTTGGTGACCTGCATCCGGAGGTCACATATTATCAGCTCTACGATGAATTCTCAGAGTTCAAGACGCTGACGTGATGTCGGCGTGAAGCTCGGGCGACGGCGGAGCAAACCCTAAGTTCGGAGGCGGTGGAACCTGGGCTGAGCCGATCTAGAACGCCACAACTGAAGCTTTGCTCGACGAATCTGTTTGTAACCAAGAGGACCAAGTGGCGATGAAGATCCGCTCACAAGTGGCGATGAAGCTTCGCTCGCAAAGGTTTCAGGTGGAGGTGGAGGTGGAGGTGGAGGTGGCGGCGGAATGGGAGAAGGGAAAAGGGCGGAAAAGGGAAAATGTTTTTAACTGAAAAAGTTTTTTAATTAGTAAAATTATGAGAATACCCCCGGTTATATCAGAAAATAATTCCGACTTACTTGAAAACCACGTGGAATCTAGTTTTGGGACCAAACAAATCATTTTGCATTTGTTAGTTGTTGAATGTATGAGGTATTGGGCTCGGGGGACCAAAAGATGTATTGCGACATATTTGGGTACCAAAAAAATAATTTAGTCAATTGTTGTACCACAAACCGACTTTCAATGTGTTTTCTCCTATAACTAGGGGTGTTCAAATTGCCCGACCCCGACCCATTTTGATCTGGTCCATTTGGGTCGGGTCGGGTCGGGTCAAGTGAGTTGGGTCAAATGGGTCGGGTTGAATTTTGATCCAAATTGACCCGTTTTTACCCATTTGCAATTTTGCTCCATTTTCTTGAGCGAATTTTTTTATTGAGTTTTTTTTATAAATTTTTTTAAAAAATAATTAGTTAATTCAACACATCCATCATTAATTTTTACATAAATAAGTTTAACATTCTTATAAAATATATATTTATAAAAATAAAATAATTTTATAAAAATATTATTAATTATAAGTAATAAATTGATTAAAATATGAAATATATATTCATAATTATATAAATAAATTTTAGTAAAATTATATATTTTAGTTGAATTATTAAAAGTATTCTAATTAAGTAGAATGAAAATAATTGTATTTTTCTGTATTAAGTGAATAATTTATAATAAAATAAAATATTTTTATTTTATTTTAAATTATATAAATATAAATTATCATTTTATTTATTATTTAGGCTAAAAGTGACAAAATAATCCTAACTTTATGATGTATGTGCCATTCTAACCCTGAGAGTCATTGACTCCAATAGTCAATGTCAGAATTGGTCGAATTTTAAGTAAATGAAAATTTTACCTCTAAATTTTTTTTTAAAATGGAAAAGACTTTAGTCCCCTTTTATTCCTCTTCTTTCCCCATTCATTTTCTTCTCTCTCCCATCGTTCCCCCACTTCTTAGGCTATGTTCTCCTGAACTTGATCACAGTTCAGTTCAGTGTAGATTTAATTTGATGAAATAGTTTTATTAGGTCATATTATTACTATTTTAACACATTTTTTTAGTTTAGCTCAATTTTAATATGTTTAGTTCAGTTTAGATCTAGAGCATGTGACCTTATTAAGGAAAGTGAAAATATGTAGAAAGACCCAACACATAAGGTTAGGAGAGTTCCATGCTAAAATCAATTGTTAATAGGAGGAGTAAACCATCAAACTTATTTACAAGATAACTAATCTTTCTACATTCAGTGTGAACTGCTCTAACACATCCCCACATGTGTAACTGCGTGGACCACAAACCTTTTGGACCCAAATCAAAGCAAACCAACTAATCTACCAAACAAACCAATCAACCAAACCAAGAAGGTCATTCTTCAATCACCAAAATTGAACCAGTTTTGATACCATGCAGAAATTAGACATGAGCCAACTGTAAAGAGAAGATGGGTGCACAAATTTTTGAAAATAATTGACCAAACGTTTTGAACCCAAACCCAACCCGATAATGATTTCTACACACGTAACTTCAACTTGAACTCATCCCAATATATATCAGTTTAACCAAAGCCCAACTTAAAAAACATATGAAAATACCAAAACTTTTACATACAAGGCTAAACATAGTAAAAACATGAAATACGTAATGAAAAATTAGGAAACAAATTCGAATAGTGAAATACTACATTTATAGTTTTATGTGACTCACCAATCCCTAAAATAGTAAAATATTGCACAGTATTCATATTATTAAACAGTTACAGATTAGCTGGTTAACCCAGTAAATTTTACGTCACATGTGTTCGATTCACTACCGATCCATTTCTTATTTTACTCTCACTGAAACTCGTTCGACTTGTGGCCAACCCTAATTTCAGTCGAAGAAAACAAGACACCACAACTCATAATTTCCTCCCTAAGCTCTCACATTCCATGTAGTAGTTTAGATGTAACCAAGATCATCATTAGCTTGAATCAACCCCCTTCTCAAGCCCATATACATTGCAACACATGATCAATTGTATAATGGAGGGGAAAGGACATCCACTCAAGAAAGAATGAAAGATGAACAAAAGAGTTAGAAAGCAAAGATGATGAGTGGGGTCTTAATGCCCCTCATCCTCACAAGTCACACCCACCACCAAAGGTCACTATTACAAACCCCAACTCCAAATGGCATTTGTTTTCGAGAATATGCCTCATTGACGGTGGAGAAACCCTCCTCTTTCTCCACCACCCTTTTTTCCCCATTTATTTTCAATAATAATAATGTCCCTTTCTTTTTCTTCTTCTTACTAAAAAAGAAATTGTCCCATCACATTAATCCCACTAATAAGCAAGCATCTCTGACCAATTGAGACCAAGCCGCCCACCTAACCTTTTGCATCAATGTTTATTTTAATTTAACTTCATTTCAGCGGACTCCCCTCCGTCCCGTTCAATTCTGTACAAAAAAAAATTGCCTAAAATTGTCGAACTTTGAACAACAATTTTATCGTATGAGATTTTGTTAGATTTGTTGTAACATGTAATTTTAATATATCAGTTTTCTATGTGTCGTTGTTGTCTGTAACTACACATATTTACAATCAAACATGTTTATTGGAGATCGTGAAAAAAATTATGTGAAAGTTTGACTTTGATGGAGGGTGTAATGAAATTTACTTTAATGCAGTTATGTTATTAGGGTTTTCAATTTATTTTAAGGCAAAACGTTAACGACCTTCGCATTTTATCTCAATTCTATATTTTAGTTTGAAGGAAGATTATATTCAGTCAATCAATTTACATATAAATATGTCACAGTATCGTCTGAATCTATTTAAATTCAATAAAGTTTGATATTTCATTCATTTGAATAGTTCAAAACACCCTTCTAAAAACACACAGTTGTTGCATCACCGAAACAACCACAATCGTATAATCCCTGTCATAAAATTTTGCTGAGATTCATCATTCTTGACATAAGTTTATCTTGACAACTAAATGATCGTCACATCCCAAAATTCAAAATCCAAATCAGGCCCAACTCAACATGATGTTCACATCCCAACTGATTCAACCTTGAACAAATGAACTTAATTTTCTACTCCAAATTTAAATTAGAGATAATCAGGCCGTACAATTATCTGTGATTTGTAGAAATTCGATGAGATTTTCTTAAATGTTTTCGTACCTTGAAATTTGCAAGTTGCAATTAGTCAATTGCATATGCCCTTTACCCCCTTCATAAGGAATCGTGGATACCCGTGATTTTCTTTATAAAACCTCCATTTCCAGACAAGAATTCAAACTATAGCTTCAATATATGACTTTCAACGCCGTTTGTGGGTGACCTCGATCTTTCGTTTTCATTTTTTATGTGGCCAGTTTCGTTTTGTAATTTATTTGTGGGTATGTGAAGGTACACAAAGATAATAAGTTAGATTCAATTAGGAGTGTCCATTCCGATCGATGAATCGATATATTTAATTTTATAAGTCAATTTAAATAAAATGAATTGAATGAATTAAGTTGTTCAGTAAATCAGATTCTGACGCACGAGATGCAACTTCTTAAACATCGCAATATTTATTTTTTTCGTGCATATTATGTACATATTGATGAATTGATTTAGGGATAAAAGAATCAAACCCAAAGAAAACGAAAACCCTAAAGGGCCATAATATATATCAACCACACCACCTTCATAGTGACTTTCTCATTCATTTTTTCTTGTGGTTCATTTTTCTCTAGGAAAAAAAAATCCTTCATCCAATCCCTCTTTCTCATTCTTTCCTCTCTCCTTAGTTTCTCAATTGAAGCTCATAAAGATCACACATCAAACAACCAAAGCTAGCATGTCCACACCCCTTCTTCCAAGCCACAAGAAGCAAAAATGACCGGAAATGATGGCGGCGGCTCCTCCCCGGCCACGGCGGCGAGTAGTAGTTCTACAAGTGACAAAGGGATCATGCTTTTTGGTGTTAGAGTCATGGAAGCCGGTGCATTTCGAAAAAGTGCTAGCATGAACAATCTTGCTCAATTTGACACACTTCCTCAAGACTCCATGACCGACAACATTGATGTTAACGCCGGCTACGCTTCCGACGACGTCGTGCACCCCTCCGCTCGCAGTCGCGAGCGAAAGAGAGGTAACGTATTTATCTACGCTTATCCCTGGACTGATCAGAAGATCCTTTCAGCTGGATAGAATCCATCGTGGATTATTAACGTGTGCATCCCATTATCGCGATAATATTCTCCTGTGACGTTTTATTGTAATTTTTAGGAATGCCGTGGACAGAAGAGGAACATAGACTATTTTTACTAGGGTTGCAAAAGGTTGGGAGAGGGGATTGGAGAGGAATATCAAGAAACTTTGTGAAAACAAGAACTCCGACGCAAGTTGCTAGCCATGCTCAGAAGTATTTCCTCCGCCGGAATAATCACAGCCGCCGGCGCCGGAGATCTAGTCTCTTTGATATCACTAGTAGCGATGGGGTACGTACTCTTTAATATATTTTTTTATCTATATAAATTTTATTAAATTAATTAAATTGTAACATTCAAAATTATTTTGTAGATCACAGTGTAACAATAAAAATTCGCAGGTAAATAATTTGAACAGAATTCAACAAGAATCATCAATGCCTCTAAAAAATCTGGAAAGTTTCCCGATTTCAAGTAATTTTCCTCCGATGAATATGATCTCGCCGGCACCGGTGCTATTGCAAAATGCACCTTCGAATCTGATCCGGCCGATCCCGATCCCGGTTCCGATCCCTCCATCTTCGAAAAAGGCGGATCTTAGCTTGAACCAGGCCGACTCGTTGCCGCTGTCGTTGAAACTCTCCTCGCCGGAGCAGCCGCCGGCGCCGGCGAGGAGGACGTCAGCATTTCAGGCGAGGCAAAGTAGCTTTGATAGTAGTAGTGGGGATAGCATCATTAGTGTGGCTTGATGGATTAAATATAGTTTTGATTGGCGATAATCATGATATTATAAATTAATTCGAGATTAGTGGTTTGAGTAAATTATGTTAAAGTTATAAAGTTGTTGTAGACGACTTTTACTTAAGCTAAATATAGGTTTGATTGTATATTAGAGGGAACGTGGTTTAATTAAGGATGAGTTTTTTTTTTTTTTGAAAGCATATAATTATACGGCAGAGTTTTGGGAAAAACCGTATTTCCATAAACATATGGAAAGATGGGGTTGAATTGAAATTATAGAAAGGTAAAAAGTTTTAGTTGCAGTATTAAAATATTATTATGCTACATTTAAGAGTGACAGGTTTATGACCCGATTAATACAACATGAAAATTTTATTTTGATTTTTTAAAATTTACAGTTTAAATTTTAATTTTTTTTCATAACTTATAGAAAGACCGTCTTTCGAGAGACGGAATATAATTATACTCATAAGTTAGTACAAGTACAATTGAAGCCATTTGCTTCAGCGTGTTCGAACTGTGTTGGGAATGAGAAGTCATTTTCAACTGTTTGGGGTTTCACTGATTTTGTCCCATTCTTTTGGAGGTGGAAGCCAAGATGACAATTCCACTTATGCTACAAAGCGAGAAATAAATTATAAAATGTCACTCCTTCATCCTCCTTAATCCTTTTGACATAAAACTCTCGATTACGAGCAGTATGATCACACGATAAATGTAGAAAGTGATTTTGATCTCGGCGATAAAGTCCATGTCAGATACAAAATAGTGTAATACTGTCTAATTTAAATAAAACGTTTTTGAATTTATTTTTAAAAGATCTTACATTTTAAAACTTTTTTTATGTGAAATTTTATTTTACCGCCCATGGAAACACAAGAAATTATTATCCCTTTGATAGTTTTTACTACTGTTGTTGTCATGCATCACCACTAAGATGGTGTTTTCATTTGACCACTTGCAATTCGAAGAAAGTGGGGAGCAGGATATGAGGAGATAACCTAGATTATACATATGATAAGGAGATCATTTGGATGACAAATAATATAATATGATACATCTCTATCTCCCTTCATGTCACACACACTGGATTGTGTGTAGTGCTCGTAACTTAACTACTTCTTCTGCCCCTTTTTAGTGTCTTACATCACTATCCATCAATAAAATTAATATTGTTTGTATTGTAAAAATATATAAATTTATAAATGTGAAAAATATCACATGGGATACTACTATATTCATCGTAACACGTATTTTTAGAATATTTAATTTTCATAATTTAATTTTAAACATAATTTAAGATATTAAAATCATAAAATCATCATTGAATAGTGACAAAAGAGAAAGCAAGACACAAAAAGAAGGACAGAGGGAGTACTCCCCTTTATCACTTTAACCTGCAATTTATTCATTTAATCAAAATTTCTTAATTTTGACCATAAAATTGAATTATTATATAAGTATAAATACTATTGAGTGATACATTGTTAGATTCATTATAACACATATTTTTAAGATATCAAATTTTCATAAGTTTTAGTTATACTTAATAAAAGTTGTCAAAGATATAATTTTTTTGAGTCAACTGCTAAAACTCAAAGTGTGCAGCTTGAAATAGAACGGAGGGAGTAGCACATCTATTTTTTTTAACTATTCAAAGATGATGGGAAAATGCCTAACATCACTAGACTGATCGCTTGTACACCCTCTATTTTCCTATTTGTAGCACCATAGGTATACGTGCTTGTAGTTATGTGAAGAAAATGAGTGGATGAAATCAAATGTAGAAAGTAAAAAGTAGAACGAGTGGATGAAATTGAAAGAATCTTGCCAAAAAGGGAAGTGTGCAATTTTTTTATTATAAAATCGTCTCAATAAGGTAAGTGTACCACAAATAGAGAAACAGAGAGAGTACTATAACATCACTTCCAACGAAAAACCATGATCACTTGGTAGAGATGAATGTATTATGCATCAAAATCACTACGTCAAATAGAAATAATCTACAGCCGTAACACCACTTGATCCAACCATCACCATCTATGTTATTCAAACTGTAAACACCTTGAAAAACAAGGATCTGACAAATCCAAATTAATGAAAATCCGAACCAAATTAATAGAAACCCAAAGATAAAATCACAAACAAAATTACGAACACGCTATCTGTATAAATATATCGAGAACAAAACATCAACATGAACAATTAGAGTTGTTATCATAAGCACAACGATCTAATTTATCAAATAGAATAACAAACTACTGTGCAGAGATAAATCTCATGATTATTCAATAACAAAAACATCAATTAAAATAAATTGTTGTTTCTCATCTCCCCATAATGAGGAGATGAAAAAGAAGATTGAAGAAAAGTAGAATTTGTTTGAAGAGAAGGAGAGGGGTTTACGGCAATACGGCGTCTGACCTAACTAGTACGTCTATTTAAACTCTCAATTTGTGTCGTTTTGTTTTGTTATAAACGTGATAATACATGCTTCCTCCGTCCCAATTAAATTTGCACTACAATCATTATCACCCTGTTTATGAAACATATTTGACCGTTAATATCTTTGCATACGTATAATAACAACAAATAAAAAGTTGATATATAGAAACTACTTGTTACGACGAATTGGACAATATCATATACGATAATATTATTCTTCATAAATCTATTCAAATATGCGATCAAATTTTGATAGAGAATAGTGTCAAAAAAGTAGAAGTGCGAATAGAGCTGAGAATAACATTTAAAAAGTGAAGTATAAATTCTTTGCCGGTTAAAAAGGAAAGGGAAAAATTAAAAGGATCTTTGCCAATTTTCGAAACATTCTTGCAAGTTGGTACGCACTAGTCACTAGATCACTTACCCAAACGATGTAGCAAAACTTATTGGGTTTTAGCCTATTTGATATGCACCTACTGAATTGGGCACATTATGAACTTTTCTGAATCACTAATTTTGGAGGTAAAAGATGGAGAGTATAAAAATTAATCCGCATGTGTTTTTTTAAAAAATCAATCATTCAAAAATGCTGGAAAAAATGCTCAGCCGTATGAGTGGAATTGACATCCAACCTAACTAATTTCTAGCAATAACTAATCTATTGTAAGGATATTCAAATTACATGTCAACCAGACTTACCGTCTGTACTGTTACAGAGTAGAGATCCAATAAAGCTGTAACATTACTCTCGAGGATATTAACTCGCTTCTGCGAAAATTATGACCACTTGGCAAAGAGTACCGTATTACGCATCAATATCCCTATTTCAAACAGGGATGTTCAACAACTATAATACCACTTGATCCAAAACGTGATCTATGTTGTCCATACAAGAAACACCTTGAAAAACACAGATCGAGAACAAGACTCCTCCTAGAGAAACACACAATCTGTAAAATCAGATCGAACAAAATACATCGACATGAACAATTAAATCGGGTGATCATCATGAACACAATAATCCAATCTATCAGGTTGAAGAACAATACTAATGTATGGAGACAAATCCATACCTATTCAATAACATAAATATTAAAAGACATCAATTGAAAGAATTACTGTTTCCCCATCTCCCATGATCATGGGGAGATGGGAAAAAGAAAATTGAAGAAGAAGAGGCTTTGGTGAGGAGATTTGTGTTCGGCTAATAATCCGCATGTTGATTCTTCATAGTGCTCTAGTTACAACAAAATTACTCCCTCCGTCGCATTTCAAGTTTCACTTTTAAGTTTTAATAATTGATTTAAAAATATTTAATTCTTAATATTTTTCATTAAAAATAATAAAAACTTGTTAAAATTTGATATTTTAAAAATACATGCTACAACGAATATAACACTGTATCACACAATAGTATTTATACTTATATATCAATTCAATTTTAGGGTCAAAGTTAGGAAATTTTGACTAAATGAATAGTTAAATTACAGTTTGAAATGGGACATAAGGAGTAATAAAGTAGGGCATGTGAGTATCTCAATTATGTGAGGTTGAAACTTAACGCAAAAATGTAACGATCTTACAATTTAAATGAGTCCTAAAATG
>JAULKJ010000014.1:2299104-2312021 GCA_032355405.1 Rubia balearica
TCCTAGTCTGCACAAAACCCTGTGCTAAAACATCAAACCCCTAACAGTTACCAAAATTCAATCTTTCATAACAATCGTGCATATTTTGAAAAATGGAGCTGGGACCCTTATCCCTGTTCAAAAGGGTCTGCACCAAAGACGACGCCGGCCAGAAAAACCCCGCATTGACTAAGGAATGGACCAGGATGCAAAACGACGTCGTTGAGTGGGTGAAGTTTCTGTGTAGCCCCAGGAAATTGAAGCGGAGAGCTAACCTGGAGTCGTGGAGATTGCGGATGAGGACGGCTTCCACGTGGTGGGCTCGGAGGTGGGATGCAATGGCGGAGCTGTTCAGAGCGATCTTCCAGCTTTCCTTGCCTCGAACGATGCCGTTTAATGTGGAAATGAATGGTTCGTCATCATCAATTGGCGGGGTATTCTGGGACGGGGGAATGGTGGTTGTTCTGGGTTTTGGGGTCGTGTTTGACGAGAAATGGCGGCGGCGGAGGTGGAGACGTAATTTCATGTCGTAGGATTGTTGTTCTTCCTCGTTTTGGCTATGGCGATCTTAATGAACTGAACTCTCTCATGGAGAGCCAGTTGAGGATCGGACACAGGAGAGTGAAGAGTTACCACTTACCAGGCCTTTAACTGGGCTTGTTGATGATTTTGAGGCCGGTTAATGTCCTGAATTGAGAGGATTGAATCCATCCAAAACTGGCCTAATGGTAAATTTAGGACTAGTAAGATGCATGTAAAAAATGCCGATTACAATTAGTGAAATTGACAGTCAATCTACCTAACATCTATCAATAACTAGTACTTCATCTGTCCCATTACATTTGACCCCTTTATTTTTTCATGGTTTTCAATGATCATCTTTGACCGTCAATATTTTTAGCTACGTATGTCAATTCAACATAAAAAAAGTTGATATTTTTATCATATATATACATAAACTTACATTAATGGCCATAATTTACTAAATTTGATTTTGAAAAAGTTAAGAGGCTAATAGTTATGGGTCACAGGGAATATGTTGCAAGGACAACTAAATTACATGTCAACCAAACTAGTCGTTGTACTACTGCAAATTAGATATCCAATAAAACTGTAACAACGCTATCGAAAGTATTAACTCGCTTCTTCGAAAATTATGATCACTTGGCTGAGAGCAGCGTATCGTGCATCAATATCACTACAGTAAACAATGATCTTCTAGAACTGTAACACCACTTGACCCAACTACGATTTATGTTTTTCAAACTGTAAACATGTTGAAAAACACACATCTGCCATCTCCAAGTAAATAGGAATATGAAGATTAAAACGTAAACAAAATTACAACACACACGATTTGTACAATCAGATCGAGAACAGTACATCAACGTGAACAACTAAATCGAGTTATGAACACAATCGGGTTAAAAAACAAAACCAATATGCATAGACAAATCTCACACGTATTCGATAACGAATGCATTAATTAAAATAAACGGGCATAATGGATTGATGGAAAGAGAAGAGTGAAGATCGAAAATTTAGAAGGGTTGCCAATTTCGTATTTCCAAATGTTAAACGACAGTTTTGCGTACTCCCTCTATTTTATTTATTTATGACACACTTACCTAATTTAGATGTTTTCTTTTAAATGACACACTTTCCATTTATGGCAAGATTCCTTCAATTTCATCCATTCATTCTACTTTTTACTTTCTACATTCAATTTCATCCACTCATTTTCTTCACCTAAATCCAAACATCTAAACATAATACATAGAAAATCGGAAAGAGTATGTAAACTAAGATTGGCAAATACAATTGCTACACGGAATGTATTCAGAAAATTAGAAATGCATGTGTTATGTATGTTACGTTACGATTTTTAAATGCGCCTACCTTTTCCATCTTATTTTATCTTATTGAAATATTTAATCATTAATGTATGTGAAGAGATTTGGAAAAATTATGTTATCACAAATCTTATAGTAATACATAAGTATATTACACAGTGTTGTTTTATATCGACTAACCGGTAGGCGAGATATTTTATAATTAGCATGCCTAATAGAGTGACTTTCTTTTAATTGTAATGAGATATCTATAATTATGAATCTGGCCTTAAATATTATAAAATAGGGTTTATAATAATTGGTCTAATCATAAGTCGGTTTAACAGGGGACCTTCTCTGCATATATGGTCGAAATTGATTTAAATTGAATTCAAAAATCAAACTTAGCAATTTTAAATGAGATGAAAGTAGTGTTTAATTATTCAATTTAATTCATTTAAATTTAATAAAAAATTACATTGATACTAATTAGCCTAATATTAATTTATCATTTCAAAATGTTTCATTTACTTTCTCTGTTCATTGGATGTGATACACTTTATTTATTTATTTATTTTTGTGAATTTGGTACACTTTACTTTTAAGGCAAAAAAAATTCAACTTCATCTTTTCATTCTACTTTTTTCCTGTGATGCTACGTAGAACGAGGCGGAGGTAATACGTGAACTCAGAAACACTGACACATTACTCCTCCAAGTTGTAATTGCCAAACTAGAAAACCCCTCAAACTCAAATTTAGACACGAGAAAGAAAGAAGACGAGTCTCTGTAATAAACCAACGCGTATCCTTAACCGAGTCATTTCCTTGTCCCAGTCATTAATCCTCACCTAAATCATAATTATCTACTCCTAAATTCCTAACTTTGGACCAGTCACTATAAGCTGGCGCTCACTGTAGATTGTCCACACCATTTCCTCAAACATTAAACCCCAATTTTATAAGTTATTTAGCACGTTCCAGCTTCCCCATAAAAGCGACGCAACAACTACTCCTCCCCACAGCCATCCAAGCTTCGATTGTAACGATTCTAATTCTGAAAACCCAGTAGAATTTGCAGAACTGGTTTTGACAACGGATTATCAGACCTGATATCTTTCTTGCGTTTCAATCAAAACTTCGACTGTATTCGATAATAATTCTGAAAACCCAGAAAAACCCACATCTCAGAATTTGCAGAACTGCTTCTGATTCGTTCGGTGATTTTGTCGAGCAGTTGAGCTTCGCCCGGAGCCCTACAGTTAAGCTCTCGGCGATGGAGCTTTTCCGCAACGCCAAGGCGGTGCGGCTGAAGAGTGTGCACAACAAGTACTTAACGGCGGAGGACGACGAGGAATCCGTGACGCAGGATCGTAACGGCTCGTCAAAGGAGGCAAGGTGGATCGTCGAGTACGTTGAGGATTCCGACAGCATAATCCGTTTAAAAAGCTGCTACGGCCGTTACTTGACTGCGTCGAACCAGCCGTTTCTGTTAGGAATGACGGGGCGAAAAGTCCTCCAGACGCGGCCCCAGCGGCTCGACTCGTCGGTGGAATGGGAGCCGGTCAGGGAAGGCGAGCAGGTGAAGCTCAAAACCAGGTACGGGCAGTTCCTCAGGGCTAACGGCGGGCTGCCGCCGTGGAGAAACTCAGTTACTCATGATATCCCACATCGTACTAAGACACAGGATTGGATTGTTTGGGATGTTCATGTCGTGGAGATAGTTCTTCATTCACCCGCAGCGAAACCCCCGCCGCCTCTGATCCCGCATTCGGATTCTTTCGCTTCTGATTCCTCTTCTCCTTCCACTCATTCCTCCAAATCCGCAAGCTTTTCAAGACAAGAGGTACCTTTTTATTTTATTTTTTTTAATCATGAAACACGATGGCGGGATACGATCCACACGTCTAATGCATAGATTGTTGTTCATGTTTTTCTTTTTGCAGTCTAATGATTCTTTGGGGAGTTCACCGCGAAAAGGGGCAGATGGGAGGCTGATTTATTACAATGTCGCAGATGAATATGGAGAAGTGGACGATGGAATTGAGAATCTTTACATCACATATAAAGGAAATGAAGTTCAAGAACTGAGGAAAAGATTGGAGGACGTAACGGCTATGGAGGACATTGTTGTGTGTACTCGGAGTCCATTGAATGGGAAGCTTTACCCTCTTCGTTTGCAGCTTCCTCCTAATAATGCTACTATGCATGTTGTTTTGATTCAATCCTCATCTAAAGGTGAGTTTGAATCTTTGCTTTTGTTTATGGGATTCTTACAAATATGGTTTTAATCTTGCAAAAGTAGTTTTTGTTATGACTATGAATGAATGAGTAGGTGAAAAGCAAGAAATGTGATTTATTTGGTGGTTGTGTCCTAATTGAATCATTCTTAGCTGTCTGATTATGATCATATGAACATTGGTTATAGAATGATTGCCTAAGGATCACAATATTGATTCTTTTGTTAAATTTTCAGAGCACAATTGCATGTTTGGAAGTTATCATTTTCAACCTTTTCCACTTAGTTTAGGCCATGTTTTTTCCATCTTACCTGCATTTCAGTTTTGTAAAATGACAAATTTATGCTATTTTGCTTAGTTTTGATATTTTGTTCTTATTTTTCGCTATATTTAATTTTAGTACAGTTCAGTTTGTTTTAACAGAAAATCAGTTAGGGAGAACATGACCTTATACGTTCTTTTGTATTTCAGCTGCTACAAGTTTTAGGTAAGAATTCAGCATGGCAGAATAAGCTCCGAGGATACAGCATTAGCTCAGCACAAGTGCAACATTACAATGTACTACTCCCCTTCCAAAATTAGAGACCACTTTCTAGTATTTAGTAAATATTCCTGTCCTAAAATTATAGATCACTCTCTAGTATTTTCTAGTACTCGAGAGCAAACTCTGCAGCGATTTCTAAAGTAACTCTAATTTTGGGGTTTAATAGGGAGTAATGTGCAAACTTAGGTAATTCTTGCAAGTGTTGAGTACGAATCGTTTGTGAATATGGCCTTCTGTTTTTTTGGTCCGAAGGAGTTGTAGGAGTTCATTTTTTGGTATTTTTGGTATGTACTATTTTGAGAAGAAATGGGAGAGTTGTTATTTCCTTTTCCAGCGTTTCTTCTCTCGAGATTAGCTGCACTTCAATTCAATAAAAATAAACTCGGGAGAACGGAACCTCAATTACCAATAATCCATGCAAGAACACAAGCCATCTCGAAAATGATGGAACCTAAGACGATCTCTAACAATCACTTCAACATCAAAAACATTGGATATCAGTTTCATCACACGATGACAGTCCTTGCAAATTCTCAGGTTCTTGAAAACACGAATCGGCACCCCTGGTTCGCGGTTCAGGAGCCCAAAGGCAACTGCAAGCCTCTCAGAATGCAGCCTGCCGGAGAATTCATCCACCACATACCCTACAGAATTCAGTTTCTCATCAATCATTCGTAATTGCTGGTAGATTTCCTCGGCTCGAGGATGAGATGAATCCCCGGCGAAGAACTCATGAGCAACGCCATGAACCTCGATCACACTGCATCCAGGTTCTTTGTGAACCCCCTTTTCAGTCATCAGTTTCCTGATCAAGCCAACTTCGTCCCAGCGATTCGCGGAGGCATAAACTTTGGATAAAAGCACATATGAACCAGAACAATGGCTGCTTTCTAACATCATCTTCTTCCCTAACTCCTCAGTTAATTCCAGCCCTGCATTCTGCTTGCAACAGGCATCAACAAGACACCTCCATATCACCAAATCAGGCTTCATTTTCATGTTAGATACAATGTTGAGAGCTTCATCTATCAATCCCGCCCGAGCTAGGAGGTCCACAAGACAACCATAATGCTCAAGAACAGGTTCAATGTTGAACTCATTCACCATCTTCTTGAAACATTCTCGACCCTTTTCAACCAAACCCCTGTGATTACATGCACTCAGAACACCAAGAAATGTGATTGAATTCGGAACAACTACTCCTCGACCACCCTCCACCATTTTCGCGAAACAATCCAACGCTTCCTCAACCTTCCCGTGCATTGCGAATCCTAAGATCATTGAATTCCATGAATTCACGTTGAGCTTGTTTCTATCCATCCTCTCGAAAACCTGCATAGCAAAATCCAATGCTCCACATTTACTATACATTTCAATCAAAGAATTATTCACCAAAAGCTCAAGATTACTCCCTTCATCATACATGCATTTCCTCAATACAAAGCAATGCGCCCAAATTCCTGAAGACAAAACTCCCAAACCAGAACACGCATTTATCAGACTTTGCACAGTGTACCCATCTGGATCAAACCATATTTGCATCTCAGAAAACATTCTCAACGCATCTTCAAACTCTCCCAACTCAACCAAACCATTAATCATAGCGTTCCACGAAACAACATTCCTTTCAGGCATTTTATCAAACACCTTTCTAGCATACTCCAATCCTCCACACGAAGAATAAAAATGAATCAAGCTATTGTTCACATACAAATCCGACCCAAACCCACGTTTAATTGCTTGCCCGTGAGCTTGTTTGCCTTCCATTAGAGCAAATATATACGCACAGGCTTTCAGAACGAAAGGGAAAGTGTACTTATCGGGTACGACATTTTCTTGATGTAGCATTTGATAGAAAATGAAAAGGGATTTTCGCTTCTCATCTAGGGTATACGCGTACGCCTTTATAAGTGTGTTCCAAGCGAATGAGGCGTATAGAGAAGGGCTGGTGCGGAAGAATTGAGCGTGGATTTGTCTGAGGTGAGGTACTGTGGTGCACTGGTTCAGGAGGTGAACTAGATGGGACGGAGTGACGGCGAAGGGGAGCGGAGATGAGGCGGGACTGGTGGCGCCGGCGACGGAAAGAAGCGGCCCTGCTGCGGCTGCAAGCATCGTGGATAAGGAGCTAGCAGATTGGGTCCGTTGGACAGTTAATCCAAGGGGTGGACACATTAATTTCTCCTCACATTAAGGAAAATAAGGACACTTATGAGTCCCAATATGTTGCGAAAAAAGAAACACTTTTATGTGTCGCAATATATAACGAAAATGGGACACTTTAATTTGTCCTGACACATAGCGAAAATATGTTACAGAATAAGTGATACTTTTATGTGTCCTAATATGGAACTAAAATGGGACACTTTTATTATGTGTCCTAATATTTTACGAAAAGGAACACTTTTTGTGTCCTAATATGGTACGAAACAGGGACACTTTTATTATATGTCCTAATATTTGACGAAAAGGAACACTTTTTGTGTCCTAATATGTTACGAAACAGGGATACTTCAATTCGTCCTAATATGTTATGAAAAAGGGACACTTTTATGTGTCATAATATATAACAAAAATGTAACACTTTTATTCGTCAGAATATATAAGGAAAATGGAGGGTTTTATGTGTTTTAATATGTTACGAAAAAGGTACACTGACACTTTTATGTGTCCCAATATATAACGAAAAAGGAACTCTGACACTTTTTTTATGTTTCTATTTGCTCCGATACGTTACTAAAATGACACACTAAAAAATATGACTATAATATATATAAAACAGGGACACATAAAAGTGTCCTAATATGCTACAAAAATATGACACTATTGTTTCCCAATTTGTTATGAAAACTGAGACACTATAAAATGTCCCAATACATTACAAGTAATAAGGACACAAAATTATACTAAAATAGGACACTTTTATGTGTCCCAACAAATTACAAAAATGGACACTTTTATATATGTAGTCCGATGTTTCCAAAATAGGGACAATTTTGTGTGTCACAATATTTGGCGAAAGTTGTTACATATGTTACAAAGAATTATACACTTAAAATGACCCTTTATTTTACGAAAATTAAGACACATAATGTTGCGAAAATAGATACATTATTCTGTGTCCTATATATAAAACAAAAATAGAGACACTTTTGAGTGTTGCAATATGCTACGACCCCACATAAAATGAAAGAAAAAAAAGGATGCTTTTATGTGTCCCACGAACATCGAGACACTCAAAGTCGCCCAATATTTTACAAAAATAATGACACATATATGTCCCAAAAATGTGTGATTTGACTTTACAAATCAAGTCAACATGACAGAATTATTTTGTCAACATCAGTCGATGATCATAGGATTATAGTTTTTAAAGTTAACATCCGTCATAGGTATATTCACACTTTTGATAATCTGTGAGCAATATTATTGGTCACAAGGATTTGGTAATCGTGGGTCATAGGTACATTGCAAAGAGTAGCTTACCATTTGGTAGATTTGTTGGAATGCTACATTCAGTGTATTTGTTACTTGAGTCTATGCAAACAAAATTTTCAGCACTAATAAATCAAATTGGCAACCAAAGCTATGACAACTGACATACTTGCATTGTCTGAAGGACAGCTCAAGAGCTTTATTGAAGCTGAAAATTTAAGTTTTCTTACGGTTAGTTTCAACCACCAGCTCAGTTACCTCAGATTGTTCGAAAATTAGTTAGCAATAATACGATGATTCAGAGGTATAAAGATCATTGAAACGACAACACATCTTAAAAGTAGATCATGATTTGTGAATGCTCCAAAGTATCAGCCCCTTCCTTCTCACCTCAGATTCTAAGGAAATTTATCAGCTTAATCGTAACGCCCTTCAATAATTTCGATATGGTGATTGCGTGATTAGTCAGAAGTTCAGAACACAAGAATCTGTACACAAAAAAACAGAAGCATAAAAATGAGGGAGCATGCAAGTACATAGAAACATTCGAATCACAAAAAAAAACTGCCAGTCTCAGGTGTAATGAAATCCGTGAAAATGAACAAAATCTGGAGGAAATCCTTCCTCTTCTATTGTTCGGTAGGATGGCTGATCTAAATGCATCTTCACAGCATATTCGTTGAGGATAGACTTGCAAAAAGCAGTATCCTCAAAAAGCACATTTTTAGTGTTCGGTAAACTCAAAAAATTGCTTACTCCCTCCGTTTCTTTAACAATGACACACTAGGTGTGGATGCTTGGATTTAGGAGAAGAAAATGAGTGGATGAAATTGAATGTAAAATGTAAAATGTAAAAAGTAGAATGAGTGGATGAAATTGAAGGAATCTTACCAAAAATGGAAAGTGTGTCAATATAAAATAAACAAGCCAAAAAGGAAAGTGTGTCACTGTTAAAGAAACGGATGGAGGATAATTTTTATAATTATAATATTTAAAAGAAAAGTATACTTTTAAAGAAGGAAAAAATAGGGCATCAAGTCCACCATCGAGGGACGTGGCTGATCCTAAGTATTGTCTCCCAGGTACAATCCTTCAGAATGGGCCACAGATGGAACAAAGCTCAGGAACGATGACATCGAGGTTGGCATCAAATATGCCACTCCTTGCCCATATTTTGGGAAAGAGGGTTGCGGTCGAGCCTAGCCTTCTCCTCCTGGGTGGCAGGATACCCTTGGTACTGACTCAGTCTGAGGCCTCGTCTATATCACCAAGGTCATCGATGGTTGAATCGACGTATGGTGAAGCATCGATGGAGGTGGATCTGGTACTCGTAGTTATAAGGGTTTGCACTATCTATGCCAAATATGGTTCTGAATGAACTACTGCACCACATGTGTTGCGATTCGACTGAATGATCCTTTCATAAGCCTTTATCTGGGAATCGGTTGAATTCTTTATGAACCAACCATCAATCTCCACACGTGGACTTTGGCGTAGGATTTGACGTAGGGTTTGTTGCGGTAGTACCCCTCATCCTGGGCTCGATGCTTACCTCCGGTCGCCTTTAAGATCCTGCTATCCCAACGAGAGACCCTTCAACAGCAGTGGTGGTCAAGCCTTGTCCGATCGATATTCCAATCCCGACAGGTTGAGACCCAAGGGGTGACTGCACGACGCCGGTATTCTTGCTTCTCAGTCGTTTGCTCCTACAAAATGTAATACCAATAGAAGTAGACATAAACCAAGGAATCCACGATCTGATTTAACAGGTCTCACTGGGTGTGTCAATTGATGTGTCTGGGGCATGTCTGGGAGTATTTAGGGGAATCTCTGATGGTAAAGTCAGCCAAAGTGTATATGAGTGAATCTGGTGAATAGTGAATAAATCGTAAAATAGGTTATACTTATGTGTATATATATGTGGGTGTGTGTGTGTGGGCCATATGTGATGTGACTACCAAGGGTTACAATTTTGTTTGCTTGTGAGACAAGTAATAGAGTTTGACTAGGGTACTAGAATAGTCTTAGGATGATGGGCCAGATAGGCTCATCGACTGAGAGTCCAGCAATCAATAACACAGTGGGCCTCAGACTCAAATTAGTAGGCTTTCGAGACAAGGTATCATCGATTTGTTACTTAAATGGTCGATTCAAAAAAATATTTACTTCCTTTGTCCCATAAAAATGACACGTTTACGTTTTTAAAATCAAATTTTGTAAATGTTGACCCTAAATATATATATAATAAAAATATCATGTGAGATATTATTAATTTCATCTTAATATATATTTTTTAAATATCAATTTTCATGCGAAATTGTTATATGTAGTTAGAGATATTGACGGTCAAACATGATCGCTAAAGACCGGAAAAAAGTAAATGTGTCATTTAGTTGGGACGGGGGAGTTTATAATTTTGATCCCCCCTATATGAAGTTCCTGGTTCTGGCCCTAGGTGGAGCCATAGAAGACATCTGAAAAGGTGTCTACCGTGGTATGGTAAAACCGCCTTTGATGACCCATTCCTACACTAGTGTGGATATAAGACATACGGAGTATATTACATAAAATGTTGTCGGCGGTATCATTTTAGAAATGGAATGTAGTTTTGGAAGATTAAACAAATTATGATAGCAGTAAATAAATACGATTAGAATCTGTATGAGTTTATGGATGTTTAGGGTCTTAATATTTTAGATTCGGCGGTGTAGACTCATACCAACTCATGATCCAATGAATTTTTAAAAAAGTTGATCCCATTTCCGACTTAACGAATTCAAAACTTATGGATTTAAATCGATGCTGATAGCTAGTAATTGGAATGTTGGATACTAGAACATTGTTCATATATGTGTGTGTGTGTGGCGATGAGCCGATGAATTAAAAGAAGAAGAAGTTGAGTTTTGGGCAAGGCATAATAAAGTATACTAGGTTTTCCCAACTGCCAGGAGAAATCCTATAAATGTGGACATTGGCCAATGGCCATGCGAGAGGAAGAGTTTGCACCCGCACTCTTTCAAACTCGGCGTTAGCAATAGCAGTGGAAAGGAAGAGGATTAGGGCAGTGTATGGTGAAACTCGCATTGCTCAACTACAACTCCACAATTCTACCATGTGTTCCCAATAAATCTTTGTCCCACAAGAAACGTAGATTTCTATTCAAAAGATGGTTAGCTAAGCAGTCGGTTCACTAATATAATTTCCCATTAAAACTGCTTAAATTTTATTCCTCATATAGTATGAGCAAGGCACGCCGCCATTGCAGCACTTCCATTCTTCTTCTTCTCTCCTTCATATCCTCCTCCTTTTCTGACCTGGGTATTAATAAACTCATTTTTAAATTAGTGTTCATCACTCTGGTAACTAAATCCCTCCTGCAAATATATTGGTTATTATTTCTTTTATGTAGCTCCTTACCGATCATTCACCAAGGATGCCACCGTGGCGCCGCCGCTGCTGTTCTACGACTACATTGTTGTAGGCGGCGGCACGGCGGGGTACGCTGGGTCCGACGCTGTCTTAGGGGGCGCGGGTGCTTCTCCTCAAGCGCGGCGGAATGCCGTACGCACTGGCGGAGGTACCCCTCCAGCCCCCACCAAGCAAAAAAATTTGGGTATTTTCAGGGTAAAAATTTTTTAAATATTTTTTTCAGCCCCTCAAGTATAGGCAAAATTGACGATTTTTTCCCCTTTGTATATCAGTCCGCCATGAATTCTTTCTGGTTCCGCCTCTGGCGGTACGGCAACCCCAACATAACCAACATAACTGCCTTCACCGCCAACCTAGCTGACACGGCGCCGTCGTCGCCGTCGCAGATATTCGTGTCGACCGACGGCGTGATCAACCACCGTGCCCGGGTCCTGGGTGGCGGCAGCGCGATCAATGCCAGGTTCTACACTCGGGCGAGTGCCGCCTACGTGAGCTGGGACGGGTGGGACCAGAGGCTGGTGAACGAGTCGTACCAGTGGGTGGAGGGGAAGGTGGTGTTCGAGCCGGCGGTTCAGGGGTGGCAAACGGCATTTCGGAATGGGTTGTTGGTGAGCGGGATGTTCCCGTATAATTATTTTAACTATGATCATCTCCGGGGGACTAAGATCGGAGGCACCATTTTCGACCAGAATGGGTACCGACACACGGCGGCGGATTTACTAGAGTACGCCGATCCAAGGAGTCTCACCGTCTACTTACATGCCACCGTGCAGCATATCTTGTTCAAGTCATCATCCCTAGGCAAGTATCAATATATTTGGTGTAGTGGGTTGCTATTTTAAGTGAACTACTCCCTCTGCCCAATGATTATTGGACTATTTATTTTTTTACTGTGTTCAATGATCATATTTAACCGTCAATATTTCTAGTTACGTATAATAATTTTGCATAAAAAATGATATTTAGAACATAGACGTTAAGATTCATCTAACAATATCTCACATGATGTTTTTATTATAGATATATAAATTGATATTTAGGATTAAAATTTACCAAGTTTGATTTTGAAAAAGGTAAATAAGCCAATAATTATGGGACAAAAGAAGTATTAGACATGTGATTGAGTCGCTGATTAGCGATTGAGAAAAGCGTCTCAATAATAAAGCGATTGATAATTTTTTATCACCCTATATACTTTTGGAACAATTAAAATGTCTTCCTTATTACTAGATTGAGTCAAGTTATTCTATTTGTGTGTATATTGAGACAATTTAAATCACTTAGCATTTTTAGTGAAAATAGAGCCAACCGTACCCTAATTTTGTAGTGTTTGTGCGCGGCAGGTGGCGAAAAACAAGAAGCTCATGCGGTGGTGTTCACGGACTCGTACGGGAGGCAGCACGTGGCGTCGCTGTACAGAGGATCATTGAACGAAATCATCCTAACCGCCGGCGCACTCGGCA
>JAULKJ010000014.1:2316040-2326638 GCA_032355405.1 Rubia balearica
TATATTTCATATTTTAATCAATATATTATTTATAATTAATAGTATTACCAGATTATTTTTAATTTAATAAATATATATTTTTAAGAAATGTAAACTTTTTTATAAAGTAAATTAATGGTCTGTTGAATTTAACTAATTTATGATTTAAAAATAAATAAATTTCTCAAGAAAATGAGGCAAAAATATAAATGGGTCAAAACAGGTCGATTTGAGTCAAATTCCGACCCAACCCAACTCATTTTGACCCGACTCATTTTGACCCAACCCCCTTGACCCAAATGAGTCATCGACCCAACCCGACCAAAATGGGACAAGTCAAAACGGATCGGGTCGGGTAATTTAAACACCTTAATTATAATAAATAAAAACAAACATCAAATTATCTTATTAGTTTTATTAATTATAACATGATCACATCAGACAATAAAAAATATCTTAAACAAGATTATGTGCAAAACAAGTATTAAAGAGGTGAGAGTACGCATTAACAGACATTTTGTTTTGAAAACACTATTGAGATACTCTCTTAAGCAGCTGTGCCATCAAAATACATATAATCCATCCCAAAAAAATTAAAATGAAAGTAAAAAATCCATGATTTGGCTTTGACTTCACTTAATCACTTTTACATACCTTATTGATTGATGTTTTACTTGTTCTCAAATCAAGTTAATTGATTATTTTGACTCAGAAGTTGCATGCCTCAAGACAAAATGATAACAGTTGAGCAACATTTTAACCTTATACCAGTCAAAATTCGACACTCAGTTATTATTAATATTTCATGATTATGTTTCTCTGATATACACTGCCAAATTTAGATGGAGAAATTCGTAGGAGTGGGAGTATAAACTTGCATCGCTGCTAGGGTAAACTACATGCATTTCATCGAGCTTTGGAGAAATTAGATATGTTTATTATTTCAACTGTATTTTAATTTAATTTATTTTACTTCATTTTATTTAATTATATTTTTTAAATTTAATTATTGATAATATTTTATTACCATTATTTAATTTAGCAAAATTTAATTTATTAATGCTGGATTGATTTTGGTTTAGTAATTTAAAATAATTCAATTATTATTATAATTCATTTTGATCAGTTTTAATTCTGTTCAAATCAAGCAAAAAGAAGTTTATTTTGTTGGGAGTGTTTGGCAGACTGTACTTTTATACACAATTAATTTATTCTAAAAATAGGGAAGAACAACTATTTAGATAGAGTGGGAGGGTAAGGTTTTTGAGGCGCGACGGGGGGTTAAATAGATATGAAATTCTTTCTGGGAGGTTATACGATTGTCCTCCACCGTGCATCAAAAAACAGTTCCCAAAATAATTTCTACCTTTCTCTCTCTTCAATCGAAAACTCTCCTGTCTCTCTACCCTCTTTCTTTCGAAAACCCTAATTCCAGACCTGGGGGGCCGATGCCTCCAGACCACCTCCTACTCCGGTGGCCCCACTACCCCAATCCCACCCCCACCACCCCTACCCTCATACCTACATATCCCGGCGACCATGTCGATGTTTTTTTGCCAACGACCATACATAAGGGAATAACACTCCACCGACGTTTCCCGTTTTCCTCACCGACGCTCATCGGCGCATCCTCTTTTTTCCAGAGATCTTGGTATTGCCATCCGCGACCAGTGGCAACAGTGAGCCCAATCTTTACAAAGGAGGTATTTTTTTGACATGGAGTACTGGTGGGCATGCCTAAAATCGGCGAACAAGTGGCAAAACGGGTTTTCAAATTTCAACAGAATACCATCGTTTATACGGCCCACCAATTTTTAGATGTTCCGGCTTCCAGCCAGCCGCTTCAATTTTGCTTCAGATGGGTAAGATTTTTTGAGGACCACCCGAGCTACTAGGGCTTTTGTGACCCACCCGAGGTCTAATTGACTCAGATCTGTTATTTTACCGAGTCTACTCGGTTTGGGAAGGGCCAACTCAGTCAGTGGAGGCCATTTCTGTTTAATAAAGGGTCAACTCAATGTGTCATAGGTGAGTCAACTGAGCCGAAAGTTATCAACTCGGGACAACTCGGTTCTAAGTCGTTCTCCGATGATATTAAGTCTGCAAGGGGTACTTCTCCATTTTTATTTTATTCATTCTACTTTTAAAATTTTCTTTTTCAAGTTGGGAGGCTTTTAATTTTTTTCTATTTTTAATTTTTTTTCATTTTCATAATTATTTGGGGTCTCTGTTTATATATAGGTATTTTTAGCTGAAATATTTAGTTGTGACTGTTCTCTGCCGATTCTAAGTTTTTTTAACGGATCATTTTTGCTTGGTTAAACTTAGTTGGCTTATGATTTGATCTATATATCGGTATAGGAGAAATCCAAGTCAGGGTAGTTACGATAACTTACCTTTGGCGATTTCGTTCATAATCTACAGTCCAGATTTGTAGACCCAACAAGTTCACCTTGCGTCATGTTAGAGACTTTCGTACTCTCTACTGAGTTTACTTACATTTACAAAAGACTTTTTGGTGACCAAAATGACTCGGGTCATTCCTACTTTCTATAAAGGGCTTTCATTTAATGGAGATGGACCGGACCTTACACTGCAAGAGCTGTTCATTTTTGTTTTGGTTGCTTTAAAGGTTGGTTAGGATGTGTATTGGAAACTTTGCAAGAAGTTGGCTGATATTCGACCATTATCTTACGATGTACCCCTTTCTATTTTCTATGTGCTTATACATAAAGGCTTCAAATATGTAATTTAATGTTTAGTACCCTTATGATACCCCTAGTTTGGGGCAAAAAATCTAACCTTCGGGCAACTCGATGTAATCGGGCAATTTGGTGTAAGCCATTTTTTGGCAATACATGAGCTTTTAATGAAAAGAGAAGGACGCCCTCTAAACCCTATCTATGACGTTCATTAAAAAAAACTACCAGTTCTGATATTTGAGGTGTGTTTGGTATGTAGGTGATGTAATTTCTCAATAAAAAAAGAACCCGTTCCAATTTCGATATCTGAATTTATCCCGACCAGTGTAATGATTTTTGGGGCCATATTTTCTTGATTTTACATGGAATATTGTCAGCCACTTTTTCATTAAATTATGGTTTCGACGGCTAAAATCATATCGACTACAGTCAGAAATAAAACCCCTCCGGTCAGAAGTCCATCGCGTCTCTGAAATCCGTTTTGACCGGCTCTGCAACTTCAGATCTGTTAGCGCGTGTATCCCACATGCCTGAGAAGCCAATCACGCTTGCCACCCTCAACGCGTGTCAGTCACGTGTCCAAAGTTGATATTTGATTTCCACTCGGTGCATGCATTACACGCGCGATCCATCTCACTAGCCATGAGTTGTTCATTATCTCGTGACTGGATTAATTTATCGCGAGTTGTTATGATTTTCTTGCCAGCTACTGATTATCTCACGAGATAAAGCCACATCAGCATCTCAGTCACTGCTTAGTCAACGTCTAGTCACTGTTTATTAGAAAGATTTTGCAGGGATGGCGTGGGATGTTTTTCTCCATTTTTTAAAAGACCGTTTACGTTTAGAGGACAAAAACCTTTGATCGGGGAGGGAATGATACGATGTCAAAAATATCATTTATTATAGTTTTCTTAGTTTAGTATTTTTTATGAAGATAACACTATACTCTTTTTACCAGTGGTTTTTTTAGTGATAGTGTGATCATTTAAGTTTATTTTTATTATTATGAATAAAACCCATAAACTCGGCCATGTTGGCTTAGAAGTGTTTCAGTTATATTTTATTTTAGGGCTTATAATATTTCGTTCTAATTTGATTAGAATTAGATTTGGTAAGTTTAGATAAGGCAGATTCATTCAAGAATTCAACCAATATTTGGATTGAATAATTTTGATGAATTTAGTCATCATTTAGGTTAGATAAGGTATTTTAGTTTAATATGGTTTTAGCTTCTAAAAGCATCCATAAGCCATTCCACTTTCTAGCAGTAATTATCAAATCCTTCTCTTCTTTGTATTCTTGAAGACCATACCTATGTACTATAAATAGGGGATGGTTTTCAACATTTTATTGCCCTTACACTTTATACATCATATATTTAGAATTTGAGTTATCACTCTTTGCTTGCGAGCGTTCCATTGTTACTTAATCCTACGGGTTAATTAAGTTAGAAATATTCTTCAAATCTGTAGGCTAATCCTGCAGGCTAGTTAGTGAGCGATTTGTGCAACTAGTGCTTGGGTTCTTATGAATTAGTCCCGTGTGTTAGTGAAGTTCATAAAGTTGTGTTCTTGGTTAGACTTCGTCTGTGTCTTCTTGATTTCCAGAGGGTGCTTCTATCAACCTTCGTGAGGAGTGCTTCTAAAAAATTACACTGTTTAGAGTTTTCGCAAGGAAATTTGTATCAACAATAGGATTTGACATAAAGTCTCGGCCACTTCCACCAGTCCAAGAACCTTAGAAAAATCACTTAAGCAAATTTTAAGAGTTAGTTATTAAAAAGGAAATTATAATGGGTGCTTCCTCCCTCTGTATTAGTGGATGGTGCTCGCGGCTGCAACTTCATGCAATACTAAAGTTTTTAAACATCCAGAATCTGAATCAAAGTCCAAAGAAATTAACATCCTTCTCCATTCTAGTAAATAATTTTATTAATATTTTAAGTCTTAAAATTAGGTGCTTGAATGGAATCAAAGGTGACACTTTAAAAAAATTGGGCTGGGACTCCGGCACCACTCCACCCACCTCGGATCCGCCCATGGTTGAAAAGATACGCTATTAACTTATCACGAATATGTTATGTATCTTCACGATAATTTGATGATCTTCCTTTAAGAGTAATTTGGCGTCTTGCTTCCGTTATGAGAGCATGTGCAGTGGGGGGCTTAATTGGGCTCATTTAAAAATTGGGGCGGAATCGAGCCCAAAACCCCCCATCATTAGTAATTTAGTATGCATTGGGTTCTTAAGTGGGGCATGCAAAATAGAATGAGACCACTTGGTCTACTTGTTAAGTGGATTTAAGCCACACTTTATAGCTAGTTAAGCGCCCATGGGCCTCACACCACATCCACACGAAAATATTCATTTATTTCTTCTATTCTTTTTATTATTTCTTAAAAGGATAACAAATCTTGTTAGTTACATGTTAATTACGTAGATTATGTAGTTGCCTAGTTGGCCCCAAAGTTAGGGATACTTTAGACTTTGGCACTCAATATTATAAATGTAGTCTTTTGGTCTTTAAACTTTAGTTAGGTGTAACTGATAAATAATAGTTGAACTTCCATTATCTAGTGATACGTTTACACATTCATCATGAATCATGATAATTGTTGATTTCACACTTACTACAATCAAATCACTTCCGAAAGTTACAAAATCAGGTTTACGTGTTGGAATCTAGTTTTACGATATATGTAGATGGCAATCTAGAATGTATCGAAGACATCTATTGGTCACGAAATGGATTTAATAGAATAAACAAAGAGATGATTATGGTATTCTCACCAACACGTCATAGCAATCAAGCCATAGAACTTTACACTAACTCATTAGAGATATTAAAAAAACGTGATGACGTGAATGTGTAGTATGTGAATAATGAGGCATGGTGTTAAAATTGCCTAGAGTGGGAGGATCGGTTGAACTGATTTGCATTACAAATCCATTTTATGTGAAAATTTTAATGTACGTGTTGCATGTCTAACTTATTTAGACATCCCATGTTACATATCAGGCAATCAAATTAAGAGTTTAACATTTCAAACACGTTAATTACTGTTTAATTATCTAAATTTGATCACGCGTGATAAAATCACTTAAATTCAAGGACCAATTGAAAAATATGTCCAACTTAGATGCCCAAACAGTGACATCTCATCAAGTCTAGGGACCAAAGGGGAAATAATACCCCAAATAATTGCCACACTCTCTCAACCCATATAAAAGTTGCAACGAACCCCAAACTCCAAACCCCAAAAATCAAAATCAGAAAGTTTTAGAGAGAGAGAGAAAGCCAAACGACGTCGCAACGAGTGCGCCCGCCAAGTTGCCAAGCAGCGACGCCAAAACAGATTCCGCAATGACCGCATACACTTCCAACTGAAGATACTCTGTCGGCCGTTTACGCGCCTTGCACGTTCACTCGCCTTCCCCGTCACCCACGCCTTTCCTCACCCGCACCCCACTCGTAGCTATCATTTCCCTCACCTTTCCCGTCACCCTATCATTCCCCTGCGCATCTTAGCGCTTCCCACGTCTTTCAACTATCCTGCGCTTCCCCCGCCGGCCGTCTCGCCTTTTATCTTCCTCGAAATCACCACCGGAAGTCACGCAGCATGGGCATTGACTACTACAACATCCTGAAGGTGCCGCGCGGCGCGAGCGAGGAGGATTTGAAGAAATCCTACAAGCGGCTCGCGATGAAATGGCATCCGGATAAGAACCGCCAGAACAAGGAGGCGGAGGCGAAATTCAAGCAGATTTCGGAGGCTTACGACGTCCTCAGCGACAATCATAAGCGGCAGATCTACGATTTGTACGGCGAGGAGGGCTTGAAGTCCGGCCAGATCTCTGCTGCTTCGCCGACCAGCGGCAACAGCGGGAGAGGGTTCAGATTCAGTCCGAGAGACGCCGACGACATATTCGCGGAGATTTTCGGCGGATTTGACGGGAATTACGGCGTTGTCGGTGCTACTGGAGCTCTGAAGAAGGCGGCGCCGGTGGAGAACACGCTGCCGTGTACTCTGGAGGAGCTGTATAAGGGATCTAAACGGAAGATGCAGATTTCGAGGATCGTTCTCGATGAGTCTGGGTGAGTATTCATGGATAATTTGGAACTGGATTTTGCTGATTGTGTTCATGCTTTTCAATCAATTTCGCTTCCAACAGGCTAATTAAGTTGGCAATTGAATAATTCACCTGAAGTATTACTCAATTCTGTAGTAATTCAACATGTAATTATGCTATCTTATATGATGATATTCATGTATCCAGGAAGTACTTAAATCTGTTGAATGTTTGTGACATAATATCTTCTTGTGATTATATAGAAATGGTTTTGCTGGGATGAATCTTGCTTGATTTATAATGACCAAGAAATGTCCTCTGAACATGTGTTTGTGCTATTTGAGGAGCATCATAAACCTCATTTTGATGATGAAAATGCTTGAATTATGTCTCTTTCTAGCAGAGAGTGATTTAGAAACTTCGAATGAGACTGTAAACGACATATAGTCTCTCGAATCACCTGGTAGGCAGCATACTATTCATATAGCCAACTCACGCAAGCTCCGGCTTGTTAACATCCACCAAGCCGAAGCCTGCGTGAGGAAGTGAAAGTGGGAATTGAAACTATCTATAACAGGGACATCAGAGATTAAGAGGATGTGAAAGTAGGAAGGGAAGCTATCTAAAACAGGGACATCAGAGATTAAGATAACGTGTTACGGAGTATATTTCTTTTCTGTAGAATTTTCCTAATCTTGTCTCTGCCTTCATTGGGACCAGTATTAGTAGTGAATGAATTGATCTTTTTGTTCTCTGTGTAATTGACTTGATCCCTTCTTGTTGACTACTATGCTCTCAGAGTTTAGAAACTTTGAGCTCATGTTTAACTTTTTGTCATAGAATGCCGAAAACTATGGAAGAGGTATTGGCAATAAGCATCAAGCCCGGTTGGAAAAAGGGGACTAAGATCACTTTCCCGGAGAAAGGGAACTACGAACCCGGTTCTTTTCCTGGGGATCTCATTTTCGTGATCGATGAAAAGCCTCATGCTGTATTCAAGAGGGACGGAAACGATCTAGTCATCCATCAGAAAATCTCGTTGCTGGATGCACTCACCGGGAAGAATCTCACCCTGACCACCTTGGATGGAAGAGATCTAAAGATCCCCATCAAGGATGTCGTGAAACCGGGGCACGAGCTGAGGATCCCGAATGAAGGGATGCCGATATCCAAAGAACCGGGCAAGAACGGGAATCTGAAGATCAAGTTCGACATAAAGTTCCCGTCGAGGCTTACCACGGAACAGAAATCGGAACTTCGGAGGGTTTTGGGGAAGACTACTGCAGGCCAACAGCCCAGCGTTTGAGTACTTAATATTGCTAACAGGTAAGGTGGAAATATGCAGCTAAATGTATATATGTTTTTTAACTTTCTTGGAGTAGAAACGAACACTGTGCATAATAGGAAGAACATAGTATTGATTTGTTGGGTTGGATTGTGTATATATAGCATGTTGAGATGATGCTATATATTAATGTCAATTTTTGTGTCCACTGTTTGTATCGTGTAATTGTAAAATGTGTACTCGAAAAACTGTTTCTTCTCGTAATGAGATTTCCGTTCAGTTATTCATGTCTATCAAGAGATTCACTTTCACCTTCCATCTTTCTTTTAATATAAGTTACTAGATTTAGGACGCGTTGAAAGTAGTGTACACGAACCAAGTTGTTCACGAGCAGTTTGTAAGTAGCTCGATAAAAAACTTGGATTGAGATTGAATTAGACGAATATGACGAACCAAGTCGTTCACGAGCAGTTTGTAAGTAGTTTGATCAAAAATTCGATCTGAGATTGAGTTAGACGAATATAAGTTGAGCTTGAGTATTTTGATTATTGTTTGATGGGCTATTTCAATTTAACTAGCATGTACTTATAAGCATATATGTTGTAATCTTGTACAAATCAAGAGAAAAGTTGCAAAATTTTAGTTTCAAACCTTTTGAGGTCACGAGTTGACTCAAATTTATAGTTAATGAGGTCAACAAGTCAAACCCATTCAAGTTCGAGTTATATTGAACTCACGAGTCGAGTTCAAAATGATCATAAACAATTCAAAATAAATAAATTTTCTCAAACAATGAATGAATTTGAACTCAAATATGAACACATCAATTTTTTCTGAGCTCAACCTTGAGCATACCACCAATCAAGTCGGCCCGATCCGGAGATCAAATTTTTATTTTCCCTCAAACCCATATTTTTAAAGTCACTTTTAAGAGTTATTTAATACATAAACCTCCTAGCTATTAGATCTAATTCAATAATACGTGAATGATTATGATTTGAGTCATATCTGTCTCTCAATAAATTGTGCCAAGTTCTTTTCAATTGAAAATAACACCACTCAAAGTGAAAGACTTTTGGATTCCAGTAAGGCTCTGTTTGGCAGAACTTTTAATCTGTTGTGCTTATAAGTAAAACACTTTTTTAGTGTTTGGTAAAGTGCAAAATAACAGCTTATTTTGAAAGCGGAAACTATTTTTGGGGGAAAAGCAGAAGCTGGTCTCCCCCTAAGTCAGCTTTGCTTATAAGCACAGCTCTACCAAACAGAGCCAAAGACATTTCATTAAAAGACAGTTCTACAATAGAACCGTCTTTAATTGATTTTCATTAAAGGTGAAAGTGTCTTTAATCAATTTCAAACTGCCTTTGAAATGAAATGAGTGACTTTGGAGCGAGTTCCGAGTTCGGAACTCGATTTGGGTCCTAATTAAAGGTGGTTCCTCAAAAATCGCCTTTAATTGCATGCCTTTAATCAACCCTTCTCCACTAGTATACATTGATAGGTCATAAACTATATGTACACGTTACATAATAAAAAAATTATGTTACAACTAAAACATTTTACCTTTTTATAATTATAATTCAACCCTGTTTTTCCTTATACCTATGCAAAGGCGGTTTTTCCCAAGACTTTGGTTTAAATTATACCCTTTATACTATAATTCTTGTATTTTCAAATTGAAACACGTTTCATTACTTTTTTTAAAAAAAAATTAATATTTAAATGTGGTGTTTAAATTTAAAGGTACAATAATTACTTAGTAAGTTTAGGAAAAATTGTGTTTCCAAAGAGTTAACCATATTTGTATACTAGAAAAGAAAAACCCATACCTTAAAAATAATTTTATTTTAAGACTAATGTGTTTTTTTTTCCTAACACATATTGAAATATCATTTTTTGGTCCTCAGTGGCAAACCGCGTACATCCAACATTCAACAAACAAAAATTGATTTGTTTGGTCTCCAATATCATATTCCGAATGATTTTCAAGAAATGTTTAGTCAAAATTAAGTGAAAAGACACTTTTGCCCCTAAGAAAAAACAGAAAATAATTTGAATCTTTATCTTCTTCGGCGATAATGTCGGGTTTCCGTCACTGCTCCACCATTTCAAGCTTCGCCGTCACTTGGTTACAAGCTTCGCCGTCTCCGGGTTTCCGTCTTCGGCTTCTCGAATTGCAGAGACCTAGGGATTCGAATTGCCATTGGATGTTTTTTCTTCGATTTGTAGGTAGCTTCGGAGCGGGGTGGCGGAGCGGGTGGGTTAGGGTTTTGAGGGTGGTGCCGGAGCTAGGGGGCATCAGCTCGTCAAGGGTGGTGCGGGTAGCGATTTCAAGATCTCCAACAAAAAACAAAGCGACGATCGGGCCGGTGGGGGAGAGGGCGGGGCTAGGAACGACTTCAAAGAAGAAATTCGGTGGATTTCCATTGGGTTTTCAGTCGGATTCAGATATTTCAAGGTTTAAGCTTCACCTGGACGAAACGGGGGATTTGCGGGGCGGCAGAGAGGGGCGGAGGGCTCTGCGGGCAGAGAGGGGCGGCGGAGGGCGGACCAGTGGC
>JAULKJ010000014.1:2332988-2345920 GCA_032355405.1 Rubia balearica
CGGACCAACTGGCGCAATTTCAAAAGACTAGTCCATTTCACAGGAATTCATGGAGGACACCTACAAAATTTACCGTTGATTAATGAAACCTTAAAATTCTTCAAAAAAAACTTACTTTTTTTCCTATTCATTAATGAGTCCGTCTTTTGAAAGACGATATTTCCATAAGTCATGGAAAAACCACGGTTAAAAGTGCAAATTAGAAGAAATTAAGATAAATTTTTTGGTTGCATGAATCGGGTTATAAACTTTATAATTACTGCATGTTTCATAATAAATTTTTAATATTGCAACTAAAACCTTTAACCTTTTATTATTTTAGCTAAACTCTGTCTTTCTATAAGCTTATGGAAAGACGGTATTTCCCAAAATTTTGCAAACGTATAGTAAAAAAAATTGTACTCCATTCCAATTCCAAGATATTAATAGAATTAGCTGCTTTTGCACTTTCTTCGCTTCTATTTCTTTTTTGTTTTTATTTTTGCACTTTCTCTGCAAAAATGTTTTTAGGTTAGTATAAATTCACGCCTTTGGTCAAAAGCCCTCAACATTCTATCAAAGATTACAAGAGGCATTTTCCTAAATATAAATTAAATTATGAACAGGTGAAATATTGAGGCCAGATACATATATTACAAAAGGCATTTAGACTCGCATTATATTTTTATACATTCTCCTCTATACATTTGTACACTATTTGTCCCAACTATTATATTCACACTTTCTATTTTATGATTAAATTTCGTACAAAGAGAATATTGAGGTCAAATACATAGATTATAAAAAATTATTTAGACTCGAAAAGTAATTTTATACACCCTACTCTGTATAAATTTTGGAACAAAGAAAACATTGAGGCCAAATACAAAAGATTAATTTTAAGAAGTGTTCGAAACAAGGAAAAGATCGAGACCAAAAACAATTATAATTACAAAAAGTATTTTCGAGCCGTAATTTTACACATCCTCCTAAATATAAAATTCAGAAATATTTCAAAGAGATTTGAAAGAAAAACATATGAACATTAAACACGTGATTTTAAAAATAAAAATACAATGTACCAGATTAGATTCATTATAGTATCGTTTGTTACGGTGATTTAATTTTCAAAAAAGATGCTATTATCCTTTAAAAACTAAAAAAGGATAATAAAAGGATAAATATTATCTAAAAATAAGATAAATATAATTCTAAACGGATATACACACAATCTTACCTAATCCCAATCAAATTATAATCATACCCCAAATAAACTTGTGATTGACCACAAATTCAAATAAGAACTCACTACATAACATTCAAAAATCGATTCGATCAACAAATTATTATTTTTCCCAAACATATTTAAACCTTCCCTAACGACGCCTGAATTTCGTCCAATTGGTTCGGCATCAAATTCTTAAAATGCAGCAATCAGAGTTCAGGTCAACCATGGATGCTTCACGAAATAACGTTAATATATCTAGCCTGCCTAAACTTGAGGCGGCTAATCAAGAGCAGAATTTGCGCCACCACCCGCCGCCGTCACATGATTCCGCCGTTGTTAACGTTAATCTTGACTGCAAGAGGCCGCGCCGCCGCCGGGAAGTTGCACCGAAAGAAGTAGTTCCTCCGGTTCCGGACAATGAGAATTTAAATGATCAGGTGAATGAGGAAGACAGGGTGTTCTTTGAGTCTCTTCCGCCGGGTTATCGATTTTGTCCGACCGACGATGAGCTCATCGATCATTACTTGTTTAAGAAGCTTAAGAATGTGCCACTTCCGAGGAACCAAATTCGCGAAGTCAATATCTATCGGTTTAATCCGGATGATATTGCAGGTAATTGCTGTTGTTTTGGATAATGTTGTTTACTTTTAGGGTTTTTTAATGATTAATGGATGTTAAGGCTTTATTGCGGCTCATATGAATGCTCCTGATGGATGCTAGGGTTTAATGGTTAGTTTTACTAAGGTTTATGAATGCTCCTAATGGATACTTTATTGCCAATTTTGTCTAAATGTTATGCACATTAATGTTTACTACTTCATTATGATTAATTTGTTTTTGTACTTTAAATCTCTTTTCATAAATCCACTTTATGTTTGTATAGATTTGAATTGATTTGAATTGAACTGAACTGATTTTATTGTTTTCTCATAATTGAAAGGTTCTCCTAATTAACCATCTCATTAGGAGAATGGAGAGATTCTAGACTAAGATAAACAATGGGATTTTTTGAATTTAACATTTTGTTTAGCTTAGTTTTGGTCTATGTCAATGTTTATTAACATAGTATCTTGCTACGTTATAGCGAGGTACCCAAGCATAAACAAGAATGCCTGGTATTTCTTCACTCCAAGGGACAAAAAGTATCTCCACGGCTCGAGGCCGAATCGTGCAGCCGGTGCCGGTTTCTGGAAAGCCTGCGGAGCAGACAGGGTAATACACGATAAGGTGGATGCGTCGATAAAAATTGGACTGAAGAAGGCCTTAGTTTATCACAGAGGGAGACCTCCAAAGGGCCACAAGACTAACTGGCTCATGCACGAGTTTATGCTGCACAAAGAGCATCCTCATTTGGATGAGATTGTCTCCAACACACCTGAAAACAGCTGGAAGGTACGTGTTCTTCTGAGCTGATTTCTTACTGAACTGAACAGAAATTACGTCACACTTTTAAGTTTTGCATTGCATTGATGCTTTGCAGCTTAATGATTTTGTTGACAACTCTGAGTTGGTTTGTGGTTGAACTGAACAGAAATTATGTGTTTTTGGGGCTACATTACACTTTCTAGTTGAAACCGTGCTTGCATTGATATTTTGCAGCTCAACGAGTTCGTTCTCTGCAAAATCTACAAGAGAAATGACAACTCGATTAAAGCCGAAGAGGCCGAGGCTAAGGAAGAGGAAGAGGTTAAGGAGGTCGAGGTTAAAGAGGAAGTAGATGCAAAATTAAATGCAAATGTTAAAGTTGAGGAAGCTGGCCATGGCGAGTTGCAGAATTTTGCTCCACCCCTACCTGGAGGGTTACATTACTCTTATCCGACTTATAACCCTTCCGTCCAAAATCCGTACTTCTCTTACCATCTGAGTCATTACAAGGAAGGTCAGTTGGATAACCCTTCCGTCCAAAATCCGTACTTCGCATCCCATCAGAGTCATTACAAGGAAGGTCCGTCGGACAACCCTTCCGTCCAAAATCCGTACTTCTCATACCATCAGAGTCATTACAAGGAAGGTCAGTTCCCACCTACCTCGTACCATCAGAACCAGCCATACGATCAGGCTTCGAATGTGAATTCGCAAGCTCTCATGACCCCCTCGCTACCGGGCTACGATTCTTCGTCTAACAACTTTGGACAGGTATCCTCAGACTCATTACCTGGGTATGATTCTTCGTCGATGAACTTTGAGCAGATTTCCGCCAAGTTGGAGGAGATGGATTATTTTGTCATGAGCGATGAGTTTGACATCGCCAACAATGCTCCATCATTTGCGAACGAGCTCGCTAGCAAGTTGCTGAATGATTTGCCGAGCAAAGTTGCTTAAGCAACTATTTTCTGATGACTTAGGTTTAGAACTTCGTTATATCATTACATTACTTGCAATTTGTACATAGATTGGGTTTCGTTTTGGACGTTGCTTTGCTTCAGTACTTGTTCTACAAGTTTAAAATATGAACCCCAACAATTAACCCTATTTCATTTTTTTTCATATATATATATATATGCAAAGTGTCAGTATTGAAATGCCGTCATCCTTGTTGTAGTTGTTAACTGTAGGGCTAGTCCTACGTACTGTGAGACTAGCAACCCCTCTTCTTGAAGTTAAACCCACTACTAGATTGCAACGGACTATCGCCCACAACTGCAACTACTTTCCCAAAATGCTACAGTATAAACACCAACAATAAACTTAATTTTTTTTTTTCATGTTTACCGCTCCCTCTGTCTCACCTGAAATTGCATTCTTTTTTTTTTTTGACATTATGCTCTATTAAAGTTTAACCGCATATTTTAATAGATATATGATAACAATATTATCGTATATGATATTGTTCAATTCGGTGTAACAAGTAGTTTCTAAATATCAACTTTTTATTTGTTGTTATTATATGTAGGTAAATATATTAACTGTCAAACATATTTCTTGAATAACGTGATAATGATCCCTGTGCAATTTCAACTGGGACGGAGGGAGTATTAAAATGAATCTAGTAGTACACAGATTTTCATGTTTAGTTTTGAAAGGAATCTAGTAGTACTCCCTTTGTCTCAACTGTTCAAAAACATGTTTGACCATTACTATGTTTACCGACATAGAATAACGATAAATAAAAAATGGATATTAAGAAGCTACTTGTTACGACGAATTAAAAAATATCATATGCGATAATATTGTTGTTCATATAGCTATTCAAATATCTGGTCAAACTTTGATAAATAACAGTATCAAAAAAAGTAAGAGTGCAAATTCAGGTGGGACACAGGGAAGTACGCAAATTTTCATATTTAATATTCAAATGAATCTAGTACGCCAATACATAGCTCGACAAATGATTATTGATCTGATTGGCTTCAATTCCAAACTGATGATGGTAGCGTGTGCTTTATTCATTAATACCCTTAATCTTCTTCTCTTCACTTCATGAAATATATTATATATATAAAATATATATAGTTATACTTGGATTGTATGCATCTCAAGCTTTTTCTGGAGTTCCTCTTTCCTTGCTCCAACAATCTTGTCCACTTGTTCGCCATTCTTTAGGAGTATGAAAGTTGGCATTGCTTGTACTCCATATTCCGCAGCCACATCCTGTAAAAACCCATAAAATCAAAATTCATGTTTTATAATACCTGGTTTTGTACTACAAGGCAGAGTTTTTATTCGACAAACAGCTCGATCTCTGGGTGTGTCAAAGCTGACTTATGTTGAAGCTTTCAAAATAAGTTGTTTTGTAGCACTTTACCAAACACTATAAAAACGGTTAATTAATAAGCAAAGCAACTTATAAACTCTGCTATACGTACCTCTAATTCATCGACATCAATCTTGATGAAATCAACATCAGTATACTTAGCTGCAAATTCATATATAGCTGGCTCCATGTATTTGCAAGGTCCACACCAGGAGGCCGTGAAATCGATCAAAATCTACAATTTAATTAAGAAAAAATTAAAATGTATAAATTTTAGAAAGAATGATTTTGAAAAATTCTAAGGGTTTTGAAAATGTTTACCAATTTGTTTGTTTGCTTTGAGGCTTCTAAATGAGCCTTCCATTTTGTAGAGGAGTGGAATGTCATGACCAAGGGCTTGTTCTGTGATCCATTAATGGTGGAATATTGGTATGTGGAAGCAATAGATCCCATGCTTAAACTCCTCCTTCTTTGCATATTGAGGAAGATGAAATTCTAAGCCAAGTGGTGAAAATTTTGGGAAATTTTGGATGTTTTTGGAAATCTTTCAAAGTTGTTTTTGTAGCTTGGTTGGTTTTGAGCTTTGGTGAGGGACTTGCATTTTATAGTTGTGGAATGGAGGAATAAAGTTCCTAAAAGAAAAGAAAATGGCCCCAATTTGTTTGTGGAATTTATTCTTGAAATGGGACCGCTTATTATTCAAGCCGTTCAGAAGAAAAGGAAATGTTGTTTTGTTTATTTATGCGGTTAAGCACTCTTTTTTTTTTTAAACAAATAGTCGGACTCCTTATCATTAATATATAGAAATGGGTTACATTTATGATTGATTGTATGCACAATCACCAATGTTCATCTATCTACTTTTAGTTGATAAACTAGTAATACGTTGCGCAAACATGGCTGAATTACGAATAATCACATTAACTAAGAGGTATTAGAATCTCCGTCATTTACGTCATCTTTCAAGGACTCAACCTCGCCATTACACCATCGACTTTTATACCTGGAAGAGTTATCCAACAAGACCAGTTGTAATTTGAAAGAATGGACGATGAGTACGACCTGATATGCGATCATTAGGGCTTTCTAGACCAGAGGGATGCTCAATTCCTCTCATGGCATGGGCAACAAGATATGTATCATCAACGCACAATGGTACGAATCTCTAATAATGGTGATTTTGGGGTGGTTTTAGTGCAGGGAGAGAAAATGGAGAAAAATGAAAACTCCAAGTGTTGGTGCATGTGGTAGTTGATGGGGGGCGTTCAAATTCTTCAACAAAGACACAAAGGGGAAGGGGATTGACAGTTGCATGGAGAGATGAAGGGGACCTGTGGGTAAGGGGAGCGGAAGTTCCCGGAATGGGAGGATATGTTGCTGAAATTAGTGACGATATTGGTGCAATGGGGCGCTACATATGTGATGTTAAGTTGGGTGGTATTGTGATGATATCGGTGGTGACTGAAATTAGCGACTGTCAAACAAATAAGGCCATTTTTATTTGATTTATTTTTATCTGAAAACGATGAGAATGGTTAAATTATAAACTTTTGTGTTGGTCAAGAGTTATACTAATACTTTTGGAAAAATTATACATTGACCAAAGATTATATACTTTTGTAGTAGATACTTTTTTAAAAACCAATAATCTTATTTTCCGTTCAGAAAAGTCAGTCGAACTATAAAAGATATTCATTTCATTTACATTGAACATCTGTCAAAAATAATAATTCAAGTATTAAAAGGATCATATTATTCGAGTCGATGTCCTCCAGTGAATTGTATGACTTAGGTATGATCGTTTATATTCTCATGATGGTTGAATTTGAATGCAAGAATTGTAATTGGTGTTGTATAAAGTAAGTAAAGATGTTGAGATTCGTGATACCAATTGATGGTGTCCAGGCAAATAAGGTTAGAAAATGTGCGTGCTTTATTACTTGGTGGATTCTGAAATGGACCTTAAAAGCTCAAACTCTCTCCGTCCCATCTCACATTTTGACTTTTAACAGATGATTTAAAAAATATTTGATCCTTAATATATTTCGTTAAGGATAATTAAAATTCTTGAAAATTTGATATTTTGAAAAGACATACTATAACGAATCTAACAATATTACACACAATAGTATTTATGCGTATGCAATTTTAGAATTAAAGTTTTAAAAAATTAACTAAATAAATAGTAAAATTGTACGGAGAATACCAAATATTCTTGTGAGTTACAACTTACAGCCACCCAAGAGAAAAATTCGCAATGCTTCTTTGATTTTGACTTGTATTCTATGTTGCCAACACCACCATCTTAATTCAACGGCCAAAAATTGCTCTGCTTTATTCTTTTTCAACTAGTATTTGTAATGAAAATTTAATATATGGGAGATTTTGATTGCCTAAATATGCTAATAAATAGTTCGAGTGTAACCAAACGATTCATCATAAATTCAGCTTCTTAGGTTTTGAATTATTTTTTTTTCCCTTTGGTTTGTCGCTTCACGGATGTACATCAATATTTTGATACAACAAAATAATTATGTTTCATATCTTATTTTAAATATGAAGAAATCCAGTAGGGATTTCAGAGAACAAATGAACATGAACAATGGAACTTGAAACAGCAAAAGTTTGGGAAATTTTTTGTGTATTAACTTAACCACAATGATTACATATGAGTTCTATTTATAGACAAACTATCTTCATCTAACTATCATCTAACTGTTTATACAAACTGACAAAAAACATAAGCAACTAACTAACTAGGTTCTAACTGAAAAACAGAGTAGTCAGTAACTAACAGAGCAGCAAGTTGTTTCCTCTTGCTTCCACGAATCTTCATGCTAGTTCTAGATGATTCCAGATGGATGTAGCATGTTCCAAGTGGAGAAATTTCCGATGACAAAGTACTGATTCAGTTTATATAGCAACTGAACTGGTCATATGCATCTAAGAAACCGAACTGCATATACTTTTCAAAATATAACTTTTACCAAGAGGGTTGTAATCCCCCTAGAATTTTTAGAAGTGAAGAGATTGATGTAATTCACTTCAGATTAAGACGGTAATTTCTGGTTGATAAAAAATGGAAATTTGCGAAAGAAAAATAATGATAAGAAGGTTCAAGAACAAGTGACTATAGAATTATCAAAGCTTACGTTACAGAAACAAAACGTTCGTCGCGGTGTTCCTTTTTTACTTTCCTATAACGTGCATAACAACTTGCAACTTAAAACATGGGATACTTATCCATGACAGTTTTATAATCCCGTAAAAGACGCAATAGTTTAATTCTCTTTTTTCTGATAAATTTATTTTTCTCCTTTATATGATAGATTCATTTTGAGGCAAAAATACACGCAAGTGAAGCAAATTTTATAGCTAGGAATTTTGTATGTTCATATATGGATCGAATCACATATTGCTATGTGTTCAAAAATTCAATCACTACTTGATATTTAGTTATTTTTGTGAAAAATGATTTAAAAATTAACACACAACAATACGTTATTCAACATACACAATTCTCTTGAAGCAGATGTTGGGAGGGAAAAGGCTGGATTTTCTTTTCTAAATTTTGCAACTAGAACATGAGATTAATTTTCCAAATGCCAAACACAAGTAAAATAACAAAACCTTCTGCATCTTTTTAAGTTAAAACTTTAACCCATCAAAAGATAAAACATCATCCAAAGGGTTACAAGTTCGACATGCTCAATAGTCCACACTCCACAGCAACGAAACCCCTCATTTTTTGCTAAACATGACAATGAATAAACTACGACTCGGCCGTACCGGCCTGAGGCGCGGTCGGGTAGTTGTTGACCCCATTATAACCACCACGGCCTCCTCGCCCCCGGTAGTTGTTGCGGGAATAGTAGGCCCCACCAGGCTGGTCGTAGTACTGCCCGCGCCCATTCTGAAAACTGCCACCACGGCTGCTGCCACGACCTCCACGGCCGTTAGGGTACCCCCTACGGCCGCCTCCACCCATGCCACGACCGGCACCTCTGTAAGACCTTCGGGGCACATGCTGTTGCTCCCTCAGCTCGAACTCCCTCGAGTCCTCCCTGTTTTCGCTCTCTTGAGATGGGAGCTCCGAGAACTGCTCAGCCTCCTCAGCCTGCCACGAGAATACAGTTAAAACACCGTAGGAAACTAGATATTGATCAATGACATTCATAAAGAGAGCAAAACAGTAACCTGTTGAAACTGCTCGACATGGCCTGACTGGTTGTCGTACGACTCAGCCTCTCCAGCGTGAGCGACCAGCTCTTCCTGAAACATTTCTTACAGCGTCAGGCAATATCCAATTCATTACAAAGCAAGCTAAGGTATCAACCAAATCAGTTGGCAAAAGACAAGCAAACATAAGAAGTAGCGAACCAATCATGTCTTATTCAAGAAATAAAACCAAGTTCAAGAGATGAGATCAGAATAATAAAGCCACAGCACTATGCAACATCAAAATAGTGAAAAGAAGGTTTGACAGCATCACATAACTAAGTAGAGAGAGTTTAATGTCCTCTTGTATAGGAAGACGTATGGAACTAGGATGTAATAAGAGCAAGCACCAAACATTTGACATATGGAACTAGGATGTAATAAGAGCAAGCACCAAACATTTGACGTATGTGACATTTAGATAATAAAAACGAATTCAAGAGATCAGAATAGTAAAGCCATACAGTCACAAAGACACATATATTGCAATACAACCTAAATTACTAAACACAACAGAGACAACCTTAGAAGATCCTTAGCATGACTCAAACTTAAAATGTAACAGCCATAACAATCAAAAGCCAGAAGACATCACATATTATTGCAACAATTTCCCACAAGGCCAAAATAAGTAATTCAGTTTCTCACCCGCTGCTCATTCTGTGCAGCTACACCAGACTCCTGTACGGTGTCAGCCAACACAGACCCATGAGCTGGAGCCTGAAAGGAGGCATAGCTCCCTGTAGCTGAAGCCACCTCAGCTGGAAATCTCATCTCCGGCATTGCCGTGAAATAATCGGAAGTCATTATCTTGTTTAACTTCTCCCTTAATTGAGCATCTACAAATTCACCATTAACAATGGAATCATTAACAGAGAATGCAGCAACAGGTGAATCCAAAACTAAAACGAGTAATGCAATGAGACGAACCAGAAGGTAAATGCTGTCATACAAGTTCAACTAGAAAGGGGGGAAAACGCAACAAATAACAGAGTATAACAAATCTATACAGATAATCCATGATACTACACATGAATCTTAAAAAACTGAATCAGTAACAGAGAATGCACCAACAGGGGAATCCAAAACAAAAACAAAATCAAGTAAAGCAGTGAGACACACCAGAAGGTAAATGCTATATCATATATGTTCAACTAGAAAGGGCCAAAGGGGGAAAACACAACAAATAACAGAGTATTAACAAATCTATACAGATAATCCATGACACTACTCAATACTCATGAACCATTAGAAACTGAATCATTAACAGAGAATGCACCAACAGGCAAATCCAAAACAAAAACAGGTAAAGCACTGAGATGCACCAGAAGGTAAATGCTATGTCATATATGTTCAACTAGAAAGGAGGCAAAATGCAAACCATTTTCTGGGGTCATATTAAAAATATTTCATACTCGGTGCAAAACAACATAGCGCAAAAAATAGGATGACTAACCTGCAAATAAGGAAAATCGGGAAAAGAAACTCGCATTTTAAGGAGGTGCAACACGGAAAACAAGCTTTCGATCTTCATCCGAGTTTCAATAGATCAGAAGCTCTTCAATCCATCGCTATAAAACCTTTGCAGTTCTAATGCTCAAAATCTACGATCAGGAACAAAAACCGAGATGAACAACGTCGATCAACAAACAACCTGGTTTGTGATTCAATACTACAAAATTGAATCAATTTTTAAAAATATTCAGTCAATTTTCGTGACATGTAGATTTTCCAGATCAGTAGATCAAATTATGTGCGAAGAATAGGAAAGCAAAACCGAAGATTCATCAACATGCATTTTGAACTTTGATCAACAAATTGTTGTGGTGAATGATACAAACAATGAAATCGAACATAATTCTGTAAAAGGTAAATTTTCACTATCGGAATTTTCTTATAAAAATGATTGAAGCTTCTTTTTTTAATTCAAAATCAGTAGTAAAAACTCTGACACAATACAATAGATACGAGTGATCTTTCAGCGCGTATTTCTTACAAATGTTTTGATGTTTACAATTCATGTTGTGTACTAGTATATATAGATAATGCCCATTGTTGTCGTTCTGTATCAAAATGTGACCTGAATAAATTGTTATGTGATGTTGCTAATATAGAAACTAATTTTTAATGGAAGTGTTTGATCCTTGTATATCTGATGTCAATTGTTACTAAATATTAGCTGCTAGAACTGGTGTGTGATGTTAAAAATAGAATGAGTGATTTGCTTATGCTCGGTGATGGAATTGGATGCTCAGTGATGGCATGGGTGACCACTCTTGGAGTTCCGAATTAGAATGTGTCCTGCACAAACTGGTATGTGATGTTTCTATTATATAGATTGAAGTTTGATAAAAGTGTTTGATGCTTGTATACCTGATGTCAACTGTTATTGAATATTACCTGATTGAATTGGTCTGTGATTTTATAAACAAACTGTGTGATCTATGATTTTACTAACATATCTTCCACATGATTTTCTTAATTTGTTGAAGATAGATGCAAGGGAGTGTTTACAGGGAGTAAGAGCAAGAACTTGTGAAAATCTTGAATAATTGTATCTAGCACATTCAACTGCGCTTGGATTTTGTGTAAGAGTCAACAACGAGACAGACAAACCAGAGAGTGATTAAGGAAAAATATTTCACACGCTCATGTGAAGGGAAGTCAGTTTCAAGAACTAAAGACACACCTTCCCTACAACCAGACAGAAAGAGAAAAGGAAAATCAAAGGAGTTTCCAGTGATAAGAACGGGATGCAAAGCTATGAAAAGTTCTACAAAAGCAAGCACCACTTCATTGAGCAAAACCATGAGTGCACAAGATCTGAATGGCAGTACTTGCAGCGTAGTGAAATGAGAATTGAAAATGAGAAAGTAAGAGCAATTGCAGCTATGGAAAAGGCAAGTATCAAACCAACAACAAGTAACAAGTATTTATTATGCGATGTCCAAGGAGAAGAAAATGTAGGGCATACAATGAGAGATCACGTAAATTATGTGAACATGTACAAAATGGATACTATATAAGTTAGGATGCTCAGAATGTCATAGATGAACTTTATCAGATTGCTGATACAGAGGAAAAATAATTTTTCAGAGTCAAGTTGGATGATGAAGGAAAATTGTTTGCACTCTTTTGGAGGGACTCGATGATGAAACAATATTTACATGCTCTATGATGGTGTCGTGATTTGTCACACTACTTACCATACAAACAAGTATAATCTCAGTTGTGCTTCAATTATTGGGATAAACAATCACTGGAAAAATGCAAGGTTTGGTTGTGCTTTTATTGGAGACAAAAAGGCTGAAACTACTATAAGGTTGCTGGAGGTATTAAAAAAATCAATGGGGGAAACAACCGGTGATTGTATTCACTGACCAATATTTAGCTATGTCAAAGGCTATTAAAGAGGCATTTCTAAATGAAGATATTTCAAGTTCTGTGTTTGACCTGTTGTATATTATCTCTCATGTTTTAAGTCTTCCGTTGGTTGATGTTTTGGGGCCAGTGTCAAATTTGTTGTATTATTCAGTTGATGTTTCATTATAAAGGTCTAGCTTGTAGGTTACACAGTTGATATTCTAAATAAATTTTTTTTGCTTATCATTATCTGACTGGCAATGCCAATAATTTTATGTTCTAAATTATCAGCACAAAATTGATTTAGGACACCTTAGAACCCATCATGGGTATATGTACAATTTCTCTTGGTTTTGAAACTGTAACATAAGCATCCTACATTTAGGATTGATTTTACATTAGCAGCATATGATCTTTTTAATAAAATGGTTGATGATACATGTACTGAAA
>JAULKJ010000014.1:2380951-2391740 GCA_032355405.1 Rubia balearica
TTCATCTTTCTAAAAGGAAATTATGCTACAAATCATGAGAATCACAAGACTTGTTTTTGTTTAAATCAAATTTCATTATTATTTTATTTTATTTCATTCCTATCTAATCTTAATTTAATTATATTAAACTGAACTGATTTCTACGAATTTTGTTTCCTTAAATTTTGAAAGACAACTAGAACAATACTAATATGTAATAGTATAAATTATAGAAAACAATTATAAAAATATAATAAAAAATAGGAAGAAAAAGGCAGGAGATTATAAATATGAACTGAAATAATATAAATATGTTGAACTGAAATAATATAAATATGCCCAACTGAAATAAATATAAATATAAATATATTGAATTGAAATGAAATAAGTATAAATATACTGAACTGATCTAATCTAAACTAAACTAAAATAAATATAAACATACTGATCTGATTTATGTGAATTGAAATCCAAATAAGTTTTAGAGAACATGGCCTATACACAAGTTGACTATAAATATCAGAAAGGAAATTTTAAATTTGAAGTTTGAATTCGGTTATAAAATTTCACGAAAAAAAAGAAGTTTAAAGCAAAACTTTCAGATTCAAAAGCCAGTGACATCGTTATTCCAAAACGAAGATGTGAGTTTAAGTACGAAACACGACATTCATTAATTACTTCCAAGTTCCGACATTGTTCGTTGCTTCGCAGCTGTTCCTTCCTTCATTTAGCGCCAACAACCTGTTCGACGAAATGCCTGTGAAATGGTGGCCCTGACTATTCCTCCGCCCCGTTTTTGCATTCTTCAGAACTCCGTCACTTGTTTGAATGTCCCTTTGTTGTGCCCCAGAAAACGGGCCAAGATTGGGAGAACGGTGACCCTTTCGTGGGGTTTTCTTGGAGAAAGGAGGGATTTTGGAGGTGGGGTTTTAGTGAAAAAGGGTGGATTTTCTGGGAATTTGTGGCGCTGTTGGTGTAAAGGGAGGTGGGAGAGCGAAGGGGAGGCTGCATTGGAGGCGGAGATATTGGAGTTTATGGAGAAATCGGGTAATCCTAGCGCGTTTCCGAGCAAAATGGAGCTGGTGGAAGCTGGGAGAATGGATTTGGTTGAGGCTATTAAGAATAGTAATGGTTGGCTTTCGATGGGATGGGATTCAGAGGAGGATGAGGCTGCTGATGATAGTAATGGTGATTTGAAGGTTGATTTTGCTGTGGAGGATTTTCAAAAGAGGGCGGATAGTTTTACTGAGAATGCAGCTTCTGAGGGTTCGAATCAGCCAGCCTCGTCGTCTGGTAGATCATTGTGAGGCTCTGTCCCTTCTGTAGAATCTTATTATTAATGTGTTTGTGTAAAGTTAATGGTTGTTTAAAAAAAGTATGGCTTTTTTTAGTAGAAAAACGTGTGAAATATTGAATGCCTGATTAGGAAAGTTTGCATTATTGTAGCAGATGGCCTATAATGGTTCTTTCTGGGAAAAGGAATGGAATTTAAAAGAGCGTTTGCTTGTATCTGCATTTTGCATGCTTGCAGTCTCCTTTCTTGTTTGTTAGCTATAATGGAGTGATTCTGTCTATGTAGCTTAATTGTGTCTCTTAGATATTTTTTTTCTGGTTTCTTTGTGGCTTAGAGAAAATCATGTTGAGGAGGAGAGTGGGATTGACGGCATACTGAGTCGATTGGAAAAGGAAAGGAATTCATCACTTGGTATCAGTGTGGGAATTCCTGCACGACGAATGCATCCTTCGAGAAAGGAACCTGAGAATTATAAACGCGCTGCAAACTCCAAAGATGTAGGTAAGTTTTAGTTTCTACTTGAATTCTATGTTTTTTTTTGTTTGTTCTGTTTGTAGAGTGGCTTGCCTTAATGGTTGAATTAGAAACGAAGAAACTATGATGTGCAATTATGCACTATTCCTGTAACTTTTAATTCCGATTTAGGTCTTTTATACGCATTTGACACGTGGAATGTACTTTATGTTTCGTATGAAGTAGACAGGACAAATAAACTAAGTCGCGGAGATGGCAAAGATAGTCACTATACTAAACCAGACACGTGGAGAAGTTGGAGTCTTAACCGTGCTGGTTTTAATGACAGAGAATTTGAACGTACGTTTGCTTGTATTTAGAATAGTCTGCCAAAACTGTCAAGGGTTTACGTAGTTTCTTGTTGACTTCCAACCGGATAATTTGCAGCTGCTGAAATTTCTTATGGTGACAACGAAATGCAACATGATGAAGAAAGTTTAATTCATGAAGGCGCTGAGGCAGCACGAGAAGGTAATAAAAGTTTGCATAAATGGAATCTGACGAGTAGTGATCCTATAGAAACTCGCCTTCAGTATTTCCAACTGGAGCTCTCGTCGGTGCTTAGCTTGTTGAAGTCTGGAAGTGAGGAAATCAGTTCAAAACATGTATGTTGGTCTGCTACTCTGTGTCATCTAATGTCGACTGTCTGTATGACCTAGAATTTCTTTTCTAGGTTCCTGACAACTCTCCTAGTGACTTGCGGTCACTTTACGATGCACTGGAGTTTCAGCAAAATGAGTTTGCGAGTTCTCGTGATAAGTTAAGGACACTCCGTGCAAAGTTGGCTGTTTTAGAAGGGAAAATGGCATTAGCAATTACGTAAGGAAACCTTACTTTTTTGCTCAGATTGGCTTCTGATGACTTCCATCCTTATACCTTCGTCATGTTGCTGCAGAGATGCACGAAAGATACTCGAAGAAAAACAGATGAGAATTGATAGCGCGTGCAGAAGTTTAGAACTTCTTCACACCACATGCATAGTTTGGCCTGGTTCAGCTTCCGATGTTCTCTTAGCTGGATCATTTGATGGTTGGACAACTCAGGTTTGCTTCTTTTACACTATCTATAGCTGAATAGTCTATGTTGATAATGAAGCATATTGAGGAACATTTTGCAGAGGAAGATGAAAAAATCAAGAACAGGGATATTTTCTCTGAACCTCAAGCTGTACCCGGGTAGATACGAGGTAAGCTTTGTTCATCTTCTTGGTTATGATTTTTAGATTTTCTGGTTCATTTTCCCGTCGGATATTTTTTCGCAGATCAAGTTTATAGTTGATGGTAAATGGAAAGTGGATCCCCTGCGTCCTGTGCTCTTCAGCAATGGATATGACAATAATCTTCTCATCATACCAGAGAAATCAGAAGAGATTGGCTAATTATTGAAGACGCCCTTCTCTCTTACTACATTCTTTGACCATAGAGATACGGTCTCACACAGAACTATAACACTAATATAACATCCTAGGTTTCCTAGCATTTCTTCACTGATTCAGTTGCATTTTGATCTCCCTTCTTGTAATTGTACTGCGATGTACAGTTGAATCTGAACTAAGTGTTTTTACTACGTAAGTAAATCCACTGCCACAGAACACCTTAGGTAGAAGATGTTCTTGTTCAGTAAACGTTCTGACATTATTGACCTCGCGAGGGCTTGTCTGATTTATCGTATCTCCTAGCCCCAGCTGACCATGTTCACCCCATCCCCATGTCAGAACAGACCCGTCGGCTGCAGATCAAAGAAGTCGCGTCATCGCGTTATCTTACGTAACATTTTGTGTAACGCTCTTAATGAACAGACACGATGTGTAATAAAACTTGCCGGTTACAGTGGCAGAGTGCTCAGCTCCGGCTGCAATTTGCAGTACCTTTCTTCCAACTAGACCATGGATTCTCTGCAAACCATATTTGTCTGGTTCTTCATCTGTCATATGAAATGAAAGCATGTTGAGAGTAAGATGATCAACAGTTCAACACCATCTACATAACATGGTACTCCAACAAAACAACAAAAGACCTTTCTCTGCTGTCGCTTGAGCGCCATCAAGAATCCCCTGACCATAGCGGCCGAGCATGAACGCCTCCCCATCAACTGAAACAACAAAAAAGTATCAAACATGTTCATAACTTCGGCATCATTATCGTACGAACAAGAGCATACCTGTTAACATCATAAGATGATTCCACCCTAAAGCAGCTTGACTGAAGAGCAGGTCGGGAGCAACACCACGTGGAATTTGAATATCCTTGCCCCCATTAAACCCTCTTCCCCATGTGTAGAGCTGTCCTTTAGCTGATGCAGAAGGCTACAAATCTCAACAAAGACACGAAAAACAAATGAAAATGGTAAACTCAAGGCCTACAGAACTCACCACATAAAGCTGCACTGTGGTCTCCATTGGCGTAAACTCTCTCAACCTTGATGCCATCCAATCCCATGGTAATCTGAGGTAAGTTCAATGTTTTGACCCTATCATTCGAAATGCCTAATTGACCGCGTTTTCCAGAACCAAAACCATGTACTTGACCTCCTAGTTGATTTGAACAACGTAAATTTCAAGATCTCGTAGAAAACATCGCCTTATGAACATTGTCATAATCAAGAAGTTTTACCCTTCACCAGCACCAGTGAATGGCGCATTCCACAAGCGATTTCCTCAACATGTAGAGATTCTAAGAGGGCAACCTTTTCTGGAGAGCATCTCGAGCTGTAATCGCCATGTCCGAGCTGACCAAACGAGCCATCCCCACAAGTGAAGATACTACCATTCTCTGAAGATGATCACATAGTTCCAGACATCATATTGAACACGATCACAGATTCATACATTAAATCAGGCAAGAATTCAGCCTTTTCGATACCTGAAACAAATACAGAATGATTCCAACCAGCTGCAACATGGGTAATCACGAAGCCCTCCAAACATCGAACCATCTTAGGTTGCAAGCCATTAGCCAGCTCCCCATGACCCAACTGACCTGAACTCCCCCTCCCCCATGTCATCACTCTTCCACCTACAAAAACAATCCACTGTGTGAGGCTGATTACATTGATCGTATTATTCCTGAATACTCCAAATTCTACAAATGCAATCTGAGTTTTGTAGGGGTTCAAGTTCAACTTCATCACAACACAAACAAAAAAGAAAATATTACTCATTCAACAAGTAACACCGAAGTTCTACTTCCATCTCCTCAAAATAACGTGTTGGATTTGATATTTTTGCCTCTCCTCAATACTTTCACTAAGCAAACATGTTTCTTAACTAACGACTCTTTGTATCAATCCCAGAAAAATCATCAAATAAATCCCACCCAAATGCCTTGCTACCCTATCTAGTATACATTTGTTTCCCTCATCTTCCTATTCCATTCCTACCATATTCATGAATTATGCCTTCATAGCACTTTCTTCCTCCTTCTTCTTACACAATTAACATGATCCATATCATACAATTTAACCAGCATTTTACGCTAACTACCTAACGCGATCCTACTCCTTATTCTTAGCTTGGAACCGTCAATGCATACGATAACACACGACAAAAACACACTCTCTGCAATAAATCTTCATAGTGTTGTTCACTGTGGCATTTATACAAACAGGTAGTTGATGATTACCGGTAGTGAGCGCGATCACATGGGCGCCGCCACAGGACATGAAAGAGATGGCTCCAAGAGAGGAAAGGGAATGGAGTAATTGAGGGGTTTGCTCATCTTGAAGCTTTTCTGTTCCTAGTTGTCCCTCTGTACCAGCACCCCAGCTCCACACTTCTTGTTCTGAACTTTCTTCAACTTCCATTGCCCCCTACATCATCATAGTTTGAAAAATATTTAAAACAACGCAGAATTGATCAAAAATCCAATCTTTGTTCTTGGGTTCTCCTTGTCATGTAAGATTTGAAACGAAAAATGTAAATTTACATAAATTTTTGCTTACTCAGTTTAGTATACCTTCTTTCCCAGAAGAAGTCTTTAACAAATGGCAACGGCAATGACCATGACCGCTGGAGTAGCATAAAGTCTTCTTTTTACACCTATTCCAAATTCTTCAAGGAATGAATTTATACTCACTTGAAAATATATTTCTTTTCTATCTCAAAAAAAATAACCCCTTTTCCTTCTGGCTACAAATTTCAATTTTTTCTCCGAAAGACCCAAAAAGCCCATTCACTATGAGCAGGAAGAGAGAGAGGGACAGGGGTTTCTCCTCCCGCCACATTCCTTACTCCTACCCAAAACGGCGCCGTCCGCTGCTTCAACAACCGGACGCCGACGCCGTGGACGACGTAGACAAGCCCCCCGGCGACGGCGCTAGGCAGCCCACCACCGTGATGATACTGGGGCTCCCCTCCGACTGCTCCGTGCTGGACTTGAAGTCCCGGTTCGAGATCTACGGGCCCATCTCCCGCACCCGGATGGACCCCACCGGAGCCGGCTACATCACTTTCCGATCTCGCGACGCCGCCCAGGCCGCCGTCTCCGCCGCCGTCGATCCCTCCTTCGCCGTTACCATTCATTCCAAACCGGTAAGCTCCAAAGATTGGATTTTTATCATACCTAGTCAAAAGAGACCTGTGAATTGAATAGGTTTATATGCGGTAAAAAGTTTAAAAGTTTGATTCTTGATGGGTTTGTGTCAAGGTACAAGTGATGTGGGCTACTGATCCAGTGCCCCAATGGAGGGAAGGTGTGGTGAGGAAGGTGGGGCCCTCATCAATGTCGCCATTGTCTTCGAAGCTGGTGAGGCCTGAGGTGCCTCTGAGTAGACGTGGGAGAGGAAATAAGCTGGGGTCCACCATTGTTGATCCAAGGAATAAGAACAGTGGCCATGCAGAAGACTTTGATGGTCCTTTCATGGGCAGAGAAGTGGTTGCCTACGATGATATCTTGTAGCTTTTTTGGGGTTTTTCTTTGGTTTCTCCGAAGATTGTAACTTTAGCATTGTTTTTTAGTGGGAGTGGATTTGAGATCGAATGTTGTTCAAGCGATTGAAGTCTGATGATAGTATTGCATCGTTGTGTGTTCGATTCGTGATCATAAGGTTGTTTATGGATTCTTCTTAATTCACTTGTAGTGTCATTTTTCATGTATGTTTAGGTTTATTATGACTAGGTTCTTCAATGGTTGTTTTTGTGTCATTGGAGTCATTGGATTTGAGGAATGAAGAATGAGAAAGATCAGAGATTTTCTATTTCTCCAATGCTGTCCTAGTCATGGTGTCTCAATATCTACGCAGCTGTAATGAAGTTTGATCATACTGATCCAAGAAAATGATGGATTGTATTGATCTTCTTCTAACATTGACCTCGATCATACCTCCATGCTCGATACTTTTCTTTGTTCTTATCTGATTTTAATATTGGGATTCAGATTCAGACAGCCATTTCTATGTCCGAAGTTGTCAAACCATTCGTAGTGAATAGCGCTACTATAAAAGCTCTATAGAACCCTTCAATTTCTATTCCGGCCCTCAAATCACCTAACCAGCAGATTCTCATAAAACCCTTTATCAGTCGGTTGCTTACGAGTGTTTTAGGCTTTTAAGCAAAGCTTATGAGCAACAAAAATGGCAGCTGAAAACTCTTAAATTGAGTCCTTGTTACCATTTTCATTCTGAAGATATGGCTTCTACATTATCATATAGGCCAACCCTTTTGTCCATAAATCCTGGAAAAACCCATTTCCAAAAAAAACCCTATCTCCCCAAAATATGTCACAAAACAAGTGAATATCCCATCAAGTTTAGGCCTCTATCAACATTTCATGCTATTAACCATCTGGGCCATTCTCAAATCTCCAGAAAGGCCTCTTCAGAAGATCTTTTCGATGCAATTGAGGAAAAAGATAGAATCTTGGCGGCTGAGGAAAGGCCGGGGAAATTCCTCTTGTGGGTTGTTTTCTGGGCTTGGGTATCTCTTGGTCTGTTTGCTATCTCAGGCGATGCTAATGCTGCGGCGGCGGTTGACTCCATTAGAGCTTCTGGTTTTGGAGTAAAGGTTGCTAATGCACTGAGAGGCTCTGGTTGGCCTGATGAAGCTGTCGTCTTTGCTTTGGCTACACTTCCTGTGATTGAGCTTCGTGGGGCTGTCCCAGTTGGGTATTGGTTGCAACTCAATCCCACTTCGCTAACGTTGTTATCTGTTCTTGGGTTAGTATCCTAAATTCCTCAATTTCATTTGCTCGATGCTCAATATCTTGTTTGGTAGATTGTGTTGTAGATTGTAATCTCAGTATGAGTATCTAGCTTGAGGAAAATTTGTCAAATTTAGGAATTGTGAATGTGATATAAATGAAGTCAACCGAACACGATGACTGAGATATGATCCAGAGATAAAGAGTTAGTTGGATGTGCAATATCACAAGTTTTGTGCTTTCCTGTCTTCATCATCTCTTCTAAGGCTGACTTCTTTATAGTATTGAAGGTAATTTGGTTTACAGTAATTCGTTCCAACAGAAGAGTTTTGTTTCAAAAGTCAACATTAATATCTAACTGGAACCTTGATACTATGTTTCATATTAATGTTATGTGTTACTTAGATTAAAGTAAGCAGTTTCTTAAAGATGAAGAATGGTTGTTATAAGAAATGGACTGTTTAAAAGTAGTTGCACTTTCATTCTATTGCCTAAAAAGGGCGCGTTTGTTTAATAGGAATTGAATCATTCTGTTACATCATGTTTGGTTTATGGGATTTACTGGTGCTCCTGATACTCGAGTGTCATGTTTCATATGGTTCAAGGTTGTTGGCTTTTTTGCTAGATGGGTGATTTGAGATGTAAACCCTGTTTATTATATCAGAAATTCGATATAAACGATTTGATGAGCTCATAGTCATTGTATCTGGTTGCAATGTAGGAATATGGTTCCTGTTCCTTTCATCATTCTGTACTTGAAGAAATTTGCAACTTTTGTTGCTGGGAAAAACCAGTCTGCCTCTCAGTTCCTCGAGAAAGGCCAAGGAGAAAGCTGGCCCTGTGGAAGAGTTTCAATGGCTCGGCCTAATGCTGTTTGTAGCTGTGCCATTTCCCGGGACAGGTGCATGGACGGGAGCCATCATCGCATCTATTCTTGATATGCCATTCTGGTCTGGTGTCTCAGCCAACTTCTTTGGCGTTGTTTTAGCCGGGCTCCTGGTGAACTTATTGGTAAACTTAGGGCTCAAATCTGCTGTCTTGACTGGTATAGTATTGTTTCTAATTTCCACCTTCATGTGGAGCATCCTCCGACGTCTCAAAAAGTCACCAAGTTCAGGGAGTTGATGTGATTGTTAAGAACCTTGTGTAAAATCCCTTTTGACAAATGCTCTCTTTTGGCCATTATTGATCAGACTGATCTGAATTCTTGTTCATTCTCATCTGTCAAAACCATTAGGAAGAAAGCTTACAGTTCTTAGGATAATCAGGTAGCATAAAGTTTGTAGTTTTGGTAAGAATCTTAATGAAATGAAGGTTTTGACTAACTTTTAAGAGGATGGCCTCATTCTGAGTTATGAGTTTATCATGGCACATCTAAAAGTATTTCTTTGCTAATTGCTTTGTGCCTTCTCATTGTTAGTGGAATTCTTCTGATTGTTGGGCTATGAGACTTTTCAAGAAAAAAACAATAACAATGAGCCAATTATCTTTTCATGGGCTGTGTCAGCCCATTAAGGACTGCTTAAGGGCTTTTGCTTCTCATTTGGTAAATTCTTTTAAATGAAATATAAAATAAATTTTATATCTAATTTCCTTTAAAATAAATTTTGATTTTTAAAATTATGCTCTATATTTGACTAGATTACACTCTAATACAGATACATACACATATCATTACTCTAATCTTATTAAGGAACCCTTGACATTCCCTCCTGGAAGTCGTCCCACTAGAAAAAACGAGACGTCTGAGAACACTTGTTGCCACCACCACCCTATTCACCATCTCTCCCCAGCCACCACCGTAATCACCCTTTGCAATCCCAACAAACACCCTTCCCTCGCCCCTGCCACCGCCTCCCTCCCTTCTCCCCCACCACCACCCTGATCACCCTTTCCAATTTTGGCCACCATCCTTCCCCGTCATCATTATACCCATCCACAAACCTAACCACCCTGCCCAATCACAGATATCCGAGTCCATCTCGCCATTAGAACTTCCAATAAATCGGCTAGTGATTGCATTGCGAGAGGCTAGTTGATGATTTTCTCAAAAGCGACCGATGGTGGTTTTGTTTGACTTTGCAACTAGACGATCACTCATTCAATTTCAAAGACGAACACAATTATAAGTGAAAGTGACAATCATTCCATAATTTTAGGAGTGTAAACAAACCGATTTGTGATCAACTAAGAATGTACTCGAGGTCAAGCTCAAAAAAAATTAATGTGTTCATATTTTGAGTTCAAACTTGCTCGAGCCTAGAAAAATTATCTTAAGTTCGGTTGTTGGTGATATGATCGGACATGACTCGTGAGTTTGATTATATCCGATCGAGCAAGTTTGACTTGTTGATCTTGTTACCTTTAAACTCAATCTAACTTAACTCGTTGATTTTGAAAAGTTCGAAATTAAAAAATATTTTAAAATACTATATAGTAATACCACTCTATAATTTATACAAAAAATATATAAAATCGAGTAAAGTGCTAAAATGACTCTAACTTTAGATTTAAAGTGTCAATTTAGCCTTGCAATCTCAGAAATTGCTAAAATAACCCTTGGTTTCGCTGACTTTTTAGTCAACTATTTTGTGGTCGGGTTTTGTTGAAAAGGTCATTTTGCTCTTGTGAAAAAAGAAAAAAAAAATCTTCTTCCACAATTTCATTTTCTTTCTTCCTCGCCCCATTTCCTCTGGTTCTTCTTTCTTCAAAAATTTGGTGGAGAAATCTAGGGTTTCTTGTAGGGTGGCAGGATGGCGGGATTAAGCGGGGATAGGGCAGAGGAGATCAGGGGAAGTGACAGTGGGAGGAAGAGATTGCGAGGGAGCGAGTCGATTTTCTGGTGCTTGGCTGAGTGGTACTAGGGTCC
>JAULKJ010000014.1:2445685-2457273 GCA_032355405.1 Rubia balearica
CAGGTTGATAAGAGGTCTTGGTCCTGTCCAATTCACCATCCACATATTTACTTTTCCATCTCCTATGATCACCAGAGAATTCAATTGACAAAACCTATCTATATCCCTATATCTAGTCCAGGTCTCAGATGTCTTAAAATTATCCGGAAGTGACAACATAAATCTAGACCAAGGTGAAACTCCTATCTGGAGTTTCCACCATATCTTTTTCAGGAAAGATAGAACTATTGTTGAAAGATCTCTCAAGCCTAATCCATTTTCCTTTGTTGGGTAACAAATTCTTTGCCAAGAAATCCAATGCCGTTTCAAACCTGCTTCTTTCCTCCCCCAGAAAAAGTAACTAAAAATGCTTTCCATTTTTTCTAAAGTGTGTACTGTTGGTGCTATAACTGACCAAGAATGTTGAGGAATGGAACAGAGAATATGCTTTATCAGTACTAACTTTCATCCAGTAGATAGCCATTTATTCTTCCAATTTCCAATCTATGTTCTTTCTATCTATCAAATGTGTGAAATGAAGGTTAAACTTTCTTCCTTTAAATATTTTTACTCCCAAATATGAAAAAGGTAGAGAACCTTGTTTCATTCCCGTGATTCGAATGATTTCCTCTTCCTTTTTTAAAACTTAATTTACCTGAATAAAATTCACTTTTTGAAAAATTCACTTTTTGTCCAGTAACCCTTTGAAAGATGTCAAGGAATTTCATTATTTTTTTTAAAGTTTTTGTTGTTCAAGATAAGAAAATAGCAGTATCATCAGCAAAGGAAAGCTGAGTTATTGGTATTGAGTTACCTGGAGTTTTAAAATGCTTTAGATTTTGTAAGAGGAACTGTTTTTTCAGAATAAGTGTGAGCATTTCTGTTAAAATGCTAAAAAGAAAGGGAGACAAGGGATCCCCTTGTTTCAACCTACTGGATGGTTTAAAAAATCCTTGCGGAATACCATTTATCAAAACTATAAAACTAAGCAGCATTTAAATTATCCATGATAATTTTAACAAAGTTACCATGGAAACCTAATCTTAAATGTGCAACCCAGGAAACTCTATCAAAAACCTTCATCATATCAATTTTTAAGATTAAGTTAAGTGATTCATTTTTCCTGTCAATTAATCTCACATCTTCCTTCATCATCAGAATGTTATCCACTATGTGACGGCCTGAGATAAAAGCAGATTGCTCTTCCGAGATAATTGAGTTCATCAATGGTTTAGTCCTTTCTACCAGTATTTTATCCATTAGTTTATTTGTGAAATTAGACAAACTAATAGGCCTATATTCAGAGAAAGAAACTGGGGTTGGGTTTTTTGGGATTACGGTTATGAAAGTGCTGCCTATAGCCCTTGGATTGGAACTCTAGTACAGCCTGATGTAAATATCTATCTATAATATGCCATGATTTTCTAAAAAATAGACCTGTGAACCCATCCAGACCAGGAGCTGCTGAAGGATTCAGGTTGAACACTGCTGATTTAACCTCCTCCATAGTTATAGGCTTAACCAATTCTTGTATCTGGATGTTATTTACTATAGGTTTACATTCCTGAAGTAAAAATGATAGGTTTTCTCCTGATGTTTCAGTGTTTTCATGATTCACCAGGTTTTAAAAAGCCTTAACAGCTACTTCTCCTATTTGATCATGTCCCTGTATCCATGTATTATCGGAATCCTTTATTTTAAGTATGAATAACCTACCTTTATTTTCTGAGATGGCTTTATGAAAATATCTAGTGTTGTATTCACCATCCCTTAGCCATTTTCCCTTAGTTTTCTGCTTTAGAAAGGTGTGCTCTTCTAGTATTGATCTAGTTAGTAAAGCCCTAGCCTTATTCAACTCAATTTATTGAGAAATGTCATTGGTTTTGTCATAAATTTCCTCCAATTATGCAACCCTTATCACAGAAGTTTTTAGGTTATCTGTTAAGTTACCAAAAACCATTTTATTCCCTTGTTTAATTTCATTTTTTAGCCTATGTAGCTTTAAAACTAACCTAAGTTGTCCCTGTGCTTCTAGAGGTTAATTCCAGCTATCTTCTATTAGTTTAAAGACATGTTTTCTTAAAAACTACATCTCCTGGAATCGAAAGGGCTGGGGATATGTAGTCTTTTCCGAACTGATCTCTAACAGAAGAGGAGAGTGATCTAAGGTAGTTCTATTCATGACCTGGACTGATGATTTGTTGAAATAATCATTTAAAGGTTGGTTTACTAAAACCCTATTCATTCTTTTAGATGTAGGTTTAACTGTTCTATGGTTACTCTAGGTGAAGTTATTACCTACTGTGTTAACCTCACAAAACTTAAGGTTATTTATGAAATTATTGAAATCTCTAATTGTGTTTATATCAGGAGAGGCTGGTCCCGAGTACTCATCTAGGTTCCTAATTGCATTAAAATCTCCCCTTAATAAGGTATGATCATTTTAAACAAGGGTTATGATTTCCTTATACATCATATTCCTACCAGTGTTAGATTATGGTGAATAAACTACGAAGATTTCTACTGGATTATCATCTTCTTTTCCACTTATTTTGAGTCTAATGAAAAATTCATGCTCAGATATCAGCTTGACTAATATTCCCTGTGAATGAAAAATCCAAATCTGTTTATGATTTGTATCTAGAGAGTTTCTAAAACATAATCTTTTCTGATATGCTTGCCTACCATCCAGATTCCCTTTAGGATCAATTACAGCTAAAAGATCTATTTTATGCTTGTAAGAAAGTCTTTTAAGTCTTTTCTCTGAAGTTGCCAGGCCTCTAACATTCCAGAACAATATATTAGCATGCATTTTTACCATATTTAACACTATTTTTAATTGCTAACTAGGTACTTTTTTTTGGTTTGGTAGATCATTTGGGATCATTATCATCATCTTCCAGCTGGGAGCATGATACAAATTCCTTTTCTTCGCCCAGAGCCTCATCATCTTCATAGTTTTTTTCTGCCAAAAGTTTTTATTCAGAGTTGTGAACCTACAAAGGAAAAGTTGGATTATTAATGGGATATCCATTTGGATTCCACAACAAATGATAAAGATTTAGGTTTAGAGAATCCTGTTAATCTCCAATTTTAGTCCAGAGTGTGTCATCATTGAATGCTGGTGAGATAAGCTTCCTCGTTGGTGAAGATAGTGTTATTTTTTTAGCCCTTTGAATCATCTTTGCTATCTTGGTAATCATCCTCTGGACTGGATTCTTCTTCATTTTGGATCATGTGTTGCTGCAGGATGTTTGCATTTTCATCTGTGTCCACTTCTGGTTCATCTTGTTGTAGAATATCAAACATGTTTGTAATAGAGGTGGGAGAAGGGGATTCTGGGAAAAAATCTTCATTTTTCTCCACTTGGTTTGAGTGGTGATTTATGCTAGAAACTGGAACAACATCATTACTATATTTGCGTTGAATTTGTATTGGGGTAATCTAGTTTTGTGGGGGATCTTCTATCTAAATGGGTGAAAGGCCATTAATCTCCATTGATCCCACCTTTTTTGTCTATACTTTCTTCCATTTAACATCCTGTTTTTTGGTATCTAATATAGCCTCTTTCCTGAGATCATTTCTAATAGGTGCTTATGTTTTTGGTAGTTAACCTTAGGCAAGTGTTTAGGCAGTTTCTGGGCATCAGATAAGGATGTGTGAGCTTCCAAGTTGTTCATTTTTTGGACATCCATTTTAGGTACTTTAAATTACCATCTTTAATCACAGTCTGTCTACATATATCAGTAGAATGACCAAGGTTATGGCATTTCTTACAGTAAGCAGGAAAGTCCTCAGAGATGATATTGTAGGATTTGTTACAACCAATATAACATAATATGATTTTAGTTGGTCTGGGTTTGCAAACATCCATTTCCACACATAGCCTAATAGTAGATGGTCTAGTTAGGTTTTTGGTGGGATAATCAGTAAAGAGTAGTTCACCTAGAGCTTTACCAATATAAGTAAGGACAGTAGGGTGGAAGAAATGTACAGGATGGTACTTCACCATGAGCCACACTGGAGCTAGGGATGACTCTTCATCATAATCGAAATGCTTAGTCCATTTGAGGACTCTCATGATATTGCCTCCCAGCGACCAAGTTCTCTTGAGCCAACATCGGTGGTAGTCTTCGTCCAAATCGAAAGTGATTCGAACATGACGACCGTCCATGGCAGCGATGTCAGTTTTCCCTTTAAAGCTGATTGTTTGAAATTTCTTTCGGATGAACTCCATTGCCAGCCTTCCCTTATTGAACTTTCCAATCAAAGCTTTCGAATATGGAATTGCTAACTGATCAATTTCTTCTTCCGGATATAGAACAACCACCTCTCCTTTGAAATACGGATAGAGATCGATAGGATCGAAAGATGGGATTTGCTGTTTCAATTTGTTGGTGTGTTGGTGTTTATCCATGGCAGATTCACCATTTTCGGCCGGTGTCCGTTGCAGGGTAACCATTATAGAAGGAAATAGCGGGATCGTGAGGAAGATGTAAGAGGGTTTTGGGGAGAAAGAGAGGTTACTTGAGAGCATTCTTGTGAGAGTCCCATCCAACCAAAGTTTTAAATTTGTGTTTCTTGATTTCATTTTTGTCCAAATCTTGCTTGCTTGGTTATATCTTTGTTCTTTGCTACTGGCACATATGAATAGTGGCATTCTAAGTCAGCATTTCAGGCCTGGGAGTAGTAAATTTTCACATCTTTTGAACCCTAGATGAGTTTGCAACTCATCGAGTTTAAATATTTTTATTAAAATTTCCATGGGAGACCTTGTAACAGTAGGTGGTTTAAAATTTTGTTGTCCTTAATAAGAAAAAAGTTACCCTCTATGGCTGTTTACTGCAAAAAAATATTTTTTTCACAGCCGTTGAAATAGAGGTATGGAAGGAGTACAGTGTTTTTCCATTGGAAATAATAATAAAAGAGAGGGTGGCAGACGCTAACGTTAATCTCAATGAAGGAGACAAGCATACACGGAAATGGGCATTGAACAGTAGCTTTCACAGGGACATATATTTCTCTGTCCTAATCAAATTAAGATCTCCAAGTCAACTTGAGCATTGACAAATTTCTTGTTTAACCACTTCCTGCCCTGATTAAGGACACCTGTAAGCAGGGGCGAAACAAAAGGGGGCTTGAGCCCGTCAAGAAGAAAATTATAAAATTTATTAAGAATAATTTTTTAAAAGAAAATTCTAACAATTCTCACCATGTAAATTTTCTGTCTCTGCCTCTAAACACCAAATCACGATTCACCGTCAACATATCTCACATAGAGTGGAGGGAGAGTTTGACATGGTAACCAAGCAATTCATAGTTTAAAAGAGGGGATTCGAATTCACCATTTTTGTGAAAGTATTGCCGCAAAAACGTGTGCTTGCCTTAGCATAAGTTTTGTATTTGCAATTCAAAAGGAAAACATAAGAGAGACAGGAAAAAACCTCCCTTCACGTGTAAATACAACTTGAGCCAATCCATCAACAGTCAGAGAATTTGTTGAAGAAGGTACTCCCTCCGTTCAGCTAAGTTTGACACACTTTTCAGTCAATTTTCTCATGGCACGTTTGACCATAAATTTCATGTAACATATAAGTATTAATATTATCATGTAAGGTATCGTTGAATTATCCGTAGCATGTACTTTTCAAACATTAAAATTTTACATGATATTAACATATGCATCAAAAGTTATTAATGATCAAACATGTCTTGAGAAAACAGGCTAAAAAGTGTGTCAAACATTAATGAACAGAGGAGTATAGCTTTTCTCCTAGGAAGTTAGAATTGTTCTGTAGAAGGAGATGTTGAATTGAATGTGCTACTTTAATGGAAAAAGAAAAACGTTCTAGTTAGTAGCGAATGTGCAAAATCTTGTTTGCATGGGCATTGATAAAGTAGAAATGATTGTTTTTGCAAATTTAATGCGCATTGCGGTGAGAAAATAATATTACTGCTCCCTCCGTCACAATCACACGAGAATCTACACGCTTTCCTTTTTAGATTGATAAGGTAAATCTGCCCACTTTTTATTTTAGGAAAAAACTAACCTAACAAAAAACTTAATTACCCTTAAACAAATAAAATACCCACCCAGCCCAGCGCACCACTTCTTTCTTTTCCCCAAATTTCTTCACCCTCCCTCTATTCAAATCCTCGCGGCGATTGAAGGAAGATGCGGTGGTGACCTGATTGAATGAGCAGGAGGGTCGACGGAGGCAGGTCGATGGAAATGGAGTCCAAAAATGGGTCAACAGAAACAGAGTAAGGAAATGGGGTTGGTGGAAACAGAGTCGGGAGATTGAGGAGAAGGGTGGTAATGGTGGAGATCGGGAGATGGAGGAGGAGGAGATGGGTGATGGTGGTGATGGTGGTGGTGGAGATGTGAGAAGGAGGAGAAGACGAGAGATGGGTGGTGGTGGTGGTGGTGGAGATGGAGGAGGTGGAAGGGCAAGGCAGATTTGAGCGGAGAGAGGCGCAGGCGGAAGAGAGGTGGAGGTGGAGAGAGCACCCGCAGTCGGTGGGGGTGGTGAGAGACAGGGAAAGCGACGGATATGGTGAGAGACAGGGGAGGCATCGGAGTCGGAGGTGGTGAGAGGCGGCGGCAGAGGTGGAGAGGTGGCAGAAGGGGAAAACTTCAACTCAGGGGCATTTTAGTCTTTTTAAATGGTTAAAATTTTGAGAAACACTTTTTCCCTCTGCAGATTCCCCTGGGACAAAGGGATTATCTTTTTTGTCATTTCAAAATACACACTTTCAAATAAATAGTTAAATTATAGTTTGAAATGAGACAGAGAAATTAATGAAAAACATTATTTGACTAGCGATGCTCAGTTTATTCTTCTTTTATATGTATTTTTATGCAAGCTGATATGACAGAGATAATTGTAAAATATTAGGGATATTTTGCAAAAGTTGTGAGCCCACCCTAAAAACTGTTAAAAGTTATAGAGGATATAATGAAAATTTAACAATATATTTTTTGCTATTTTTTGTAATTTTCAACGTATGTCATTTTTATTACAATGATAAAATATATTATATGTATATCATTTTTATTGAGATAGAGGAGTATAATATTAACCTTATCTGAACCAGATTAACCATTGGTTGGTTTCCAGTTTCCAGTTTCCAGTTTCCACACACTATGCTCTGTTGGAGTACGAGAGTAGTGCTCCCCAACTTAGCTACTCTCTTCGTCTCATTTCTTATTTCACTATTTATCAATAAAATTGACGTTGTTTGAATTGTAAAAAATAGTAAATATATTAATATAAAAATTATTGTATGAGATATTGCTACATTCATTGTAATACATATTTTAAAGTATCTACTTTTTTAAATTTATTGTTATGCATAATTTATTATATTAAAATTATAAAATCATCAATGAATAGTGGAAAAAAGAAAGTAAGATTTAGAAGGACAGAGGGAGTACACTTTTTTGCTTTGAGTGCAACATTTTCACCCCCCTAATTAAATTACAAAAGCCAAAATCCAGAAAAAAACTAAAATTTATAAGAGAAAAGTGTGTTTTTAACCCCATGTTTGGGTCAAAAGTGTAGAAATGATCTTGTAAAATTTGAAAATGCAAAAATAACACTGAATTTCGTTGACCGAAATGTCAACGGTCAAACTGGTCAGAAATCATCAAAATGACCATTTACCCTTCTATTAAAAAATAAAAATATATAGTTTTACCCTTTTTTCCCTTTCTTCCTTCTTTCTTCCTCCCCTTTATTTCCCCATTTCTTCCTCCTTATTTCCCCCTTCTTCCTCTTTTCTTCCTCCTCTTTCTTCCCCTCTAAAATTGGCCAACGGCGGTGGCGTTTAGGGTGGTGATGTTTAGGTTCAGGAGTGGTGTCTAGGGTGTTTGGAGAATTAGGGCGGCAGGTCTGGGGTGAGTTTCAGAGGGGGTTGTGGGGCTAGTGGCAGGTGTAGAGGAGGCGAATGTGGAGGCGGTGGCACGTCGGGTCTGGGTGGAGGGGATTGGTGGTGGGGATGGTGGCGTGGGGTCTGAGCAGGGTTAGTGGCAGCGGAGCTAGTGATGTGGTGGCAGAGTTATGGTGGCAAGTTCGAAGAAGAAGAAAAATTTTAGGGGTATTTTTGTGATTAAATTTTTTATTTTAAAAATTGGGTATTTTTATCTTTCTATAAATGGTCAACGCCTGAATTTGTTCAGTCAGCGTTTAACCAGTGCAATTTGGGTTGATTCGTTCGGTCAGAAGTAGGACTTTTAGGAGCAAACATGTTCCTAATATTTCTGGCATTGACTCTAATCTTCGCATCTTCAATTTTGGCAGTAAATGGTTTGATTCCCGGTTGTGATAAAAACGAGCCTTTTTCTAGAAGATATATCCTCCTGATTTGGTAGACTACTGTAATCCTATTCTGTATTGCCAATAAACTTAGAAAATATAATCAAGCGTCTGTCTCTTAAACGTATGTCTTTCCATAAGTCATGAAAATATTAGGGTTTAAAGTGTAAATTAGAACAAATGACGATAAAATTTTCAGGTTGCATAAATCAAGTTAGAAACTTTATTACTACACGTTACATAATAAATTTTTAATATTGCAACTAAAACCTTTAACTTTTTATTATTCTTATTAAACCCCATTTTTCCATAAGCCTGCGGAAAGACCGTCTTTCTCAATACTTTGCCTAAATATAATAATGATTTGTTACCTTTTACATACTGTAACGTTTAATATGAGCCTTTTTATCTCCCAAATGTTTCACCGCATATGGAATTGTGGAATTCTTTTAATTTGAAAAAAATGATAATGGAAGCATTTCATAGCATTTATCATTTCCCAGAATATTCATCAAACTTATTTTAGCAAAACATTCTTATTTTCAATTTCTTCGTGGTTCAGTAAAAATAGTAATACCTCTATTTTGTTGGATCTGGTATCCCAGGTTTACAGGGTTGAATTTAAATGAATGAAATGAGTGGATGAAATTGAGTTTTTTTTAAAAATTGAATGAGTGATGAAATTGAAGAAATCACATATAAATAATAACAACTCAAACAAAAAAAAATGTGTCAAACCAAACGGAAGAAGTACAGTTCCAAAATAATTGAAAATCTAGCTTAGAATACATCAATGTAATATTGATCACGTGTTGTTAACAAGGGTAGGGTCTAGCATATGATTTTTTTCTCAATTAATAAAAAATAAAATAATTCATAATTTTAGTGCATGTCCATTATTGTAATGAAATAGTATATGCATAAGCAAGTTAGTATGTAATTAGTCACCTAATAATTATAAGTTCATTTCTAGTAAATATATTGGTCATGACCATGAACACGATATAGGGTTTGTCATGCCTTTAATTATATTGTGTTAAAATGATAATGGTAGTATTTTATAGCACCGTCCCTCTCCCAAATTATAATCACACTTATTTTAGTTGTCACAATTATAGTAGCTAGAGTGGGCATCCCAGTAGCAGTTTGGCAGTGGTTCGAGCTTGTTAGTGGTGGAGGTGAGGATATTGATTCGACAGCGCAGTTGTCGCAGATCTGGGACCAGGACAGGTGGAATGAAGAAGACAGAGGTGGAGAGAGGCAGAACGATGAAAACACTAGTAGAGAATGCCCTATTGAAGGCACCGTTAGAAGGCGGTTCCATCGAAACTGCCTTTAATTGAAGTCAGAAATGATTTTCGAGTTCAGCAATGGCTCTTAGGTCATTTTTCATTTTAAAGGTTGTTCAAAATTAATTGAAGGCAGTTCCGCCTTCAATTTAGGCCAGGAAGTATTTTCGAGTTCGAAAATGCTTTCCTAGGTCAGCCATGCGGTTCTAATTGTAGAACCCCCTTTAATGGGATGCCTTTTGTCCTAATATAAAAGAAATACTTAGAAAATTTTGAAGCCCAAATCCCTCTTCCTTCCTAGAAACCCTAAGTCACGATATTCCCTCTCCCACCCACCACCAGCCTCTCACTCTACCACCCTAACTCCACCGCCGCCATCCCCGCCAGCTAACCCTCACTGCACCGCCGCCACCATCTCCTACATCCATTGTCGCCACCATCTCATTCGTCCAATCTCACGCCTCCGCCGCGCCGGGAAGCTCTGTTGTGAAGCTTGCCTCCATGCTTCTGCCAGTCTCCTCCGCCGTGAAACTCGCCTTTGCCGTTTACATGGTAACTCTATCCACCGCTCGCTGTGAAGCCAGAGACGGTGGAGATTGATCGACACCACTGTTTGCCTCCGTCGTTTTCCGTGAAGGCTCGCTGGAGATTGTTTCAGCCGCATCGTCGTCGAAGGCCTTTCCCGGAGATGGAACGATCGACACACCGACGCCAAAGGAAGCCGCGCGTCGTGGTTGTTCCTTTTGATGTTCTTGTTGTGTTTATATTAGTGTTGGAACGACTGTTGTTTTGGGTTGTTGTTATGGGTTTTCCTCTCTGTCGAAAACGAATCGGTAAGAAATAGTTTCCTAGTTCGGAAACTGTTTCTAATCCTACTAAAGGAGGTTATTTGAACCGTTTTTGATCAAAATCGATCTAAGGCAGAACCAGAGAAAGCACTTTAGAATCACCTTCTCTGATTTGATAGAATTGCCTTTAATAACTCATTCCTCCACTAGTAAGATAAAGGCAAGGTGAATGAGAAGAACATTATAGACATCTTATATTACAAAAATTAAAATCAACAATCCTATTTTAATAAATTATTCTGGCAGTTAGAGGGGAAAAAAAGCTTTAAAAACAAAACAAAAAAAACAAACAGTAAGAAGAAGGTGCATGCACAGAGAGCTGTTTAGTATCATTCCTGGCGCGCGGGTTGGGCTTCGATGGACACGTCACCGTACATGTAGGGCCCGCCTCTTATTCTCTTTCCTGCCCGATTTGCCCATACCTTTCCACTCTCCACTTCTCCAATAACTCAAATTACCCAAATTGTCCCCCCTCCACAAACCAAACAAAATTAGACTAAACCCCAATTTTGTTACCTTATAAATGACTGAATGATTCTTTTAGTAATCTACGTTTCAAAACACCTTTCTAGCACCTTACAAATAACTGAATAATTCTTTTAGTCCTTCACTTTTCAAAATATTTTTTTTGGTACCTTGCAAATGAATAGATGATTTTTTTTAGTCATCTACTTTTCAAAATACTTATTTTTGGTACCTTACAATAAAAGTCTTATCTTCTAAATAAATTAATATTTCATCGAAATATATAATAAATTTATTTTATAGAAGAAAGTAAAGAATTAAGAAATAAAGAGGGAAAATAAAATGTTCTTAAAAGAAATAAAGAGGCTGAACTAAAACAATAAAAGTATTATCTTTTAAATAAATTAATATTTCATCAAAATATATATTAAATTTATTTTATACAAGAAAGTAGAGAATTAAGAAAAAATAAATAAAGGAGAAAAAATAAAATGTTCTTAAAAGAAATAAAGAGGTTGAACTAAAATAATAAAAGCCTTATCTTCTAAATAAATTAATATTTCATCGAAATATATATTAAATTTATTTTATACAAGAAAATAAATAATTTAGAAAAAAGAAATAAAGAGGCTGAACTAAAACAATAAAAGTCGACTTATCTTCTAAATAAATTAATATTTCATCGAAAT
>JAULKJ010000014.1:2515123-2528088 GCA_032355405.1 Rubia balearica
TGAAGAGTCCGTTTCTGATCAGCGTCGCCATTTGGGTCGCCATGTTTGTCGCCGGCGGCGGCAGTTCCCATAAGAGGGAAATGGCGCCTTACACTACCTCTTTGGCGGCGGTGCAGGGTAAACCACGCCTTTAAGGTGAGTTCCTTCAGTTTACCAGGGGTGGAAAGAGAAGGCGTGAAATGCTAAACAAATCCATTTCCCTTTCAGGTCAGGTAGAGGTTTACTTTGATCTTGTGATTAGTTTAAGTGTAAAGTGGTTATAGAATAACTTTTACTAATCGTGTTAAACCTAGTGCAAAACAAATAGATAAAGTAAATAGTCTCTTTAAGAAAATTTAAAATTAAAGTAATCCCACTTTTTTTCATCTCTTTTGCAAAGTACTCGACTTCGTCCAATAACTAAAAAGTGTAGTATCTTTGAATCTATAAGTGTTCGTGAGGGGGATTATTCCGAATTTCATGTAAGACAACTAAATGTATCTCTGTTGATACCTTCTTGTGCACTGAATAAGTAATTGAGAGATAGAGCTAGCTTCTTCGTCATAGGGAATCGAGGCTTCGAGAAATATTCAACCACAAAGAAATACTCTTAGAAGTAATTTCTAATCAAATTTCACTGTAATGTACAATCCTATGATCCTATCTTGCATTCTAATTGAACACATTTGTAAAACAATCCAATCTGTAAGATCATGTAGGAGCAAAGAGTTCTTCAAAGTTTTGTGCTTAAATTTCCACTAAGATTTCCACTACTAGCCCACCCTTCTTGAACCTGAACTGAATACTGCATATGCCAGAGAATGTCCTCAACAGAAGGCCTTGTGGCAGAGTCTTTGTTCAAGCAATTAATGGTGATTTGGGCAATGGTTTTCAGGGATTCATAGGCATATGTTCCTCTGATTGAAGAATCTGCCAAATCTTTGAGCTTTGATGGAGATTCTGCTAAGCATATTTCCAGCTCATTTTGTAGCTCATCTGCTTCACTCTTTAGTATGATGGCTCTACCTGTGATTACTTCAAGAAAGATTACTCCTAGTTGGTAGATATCCTCCTTTTCTGCATTTCCTGTGCTTGATGAGGGGTTTTCTTGGCCATTTGCATTGTTTTCTTGGCCTCCCTGTCAAAATTAGGGTTAGACATTCTGTATCAGCTGGCACCAGCAGCGGATTCAGAATTATAATAGAAATGACACTTCAGTAGTAGAGGTAGATGCACGGGTAGAAATGACACTTTACTTTTCATGTTACTTTTCTTGTCCCTAGGTATCACAATTTTCGTACATGTAATTTTCGTAATGCATTTTAAACTGAGAGAGAGAGAGTGTTACTTCAAAATTAATAGAAATATATAGGGAGTACCTTTATGGGCAATGATATGTTATAGCTGCTGATTTTGGGAGAAAGGCTGTCATCCAACAAAACATGCTCTATCTTCATGTCACTCCCAATCACTCCAGCTGAATGCAGGTACTGAATTCCCTTTGCAATACTCATCACAACTGACATTCTCTGTGGCCATTTCAGAATCTCCCTCTTCCTCCAATCTACCAAATTTCAACAGCAATTCATCATCACAAACATCAATTCTCAGTTCTTACATAAACTAATGTCAATGTAGCTTAAACTACCACTCAGATGGTCTCTCAGAGATCCAGTTGCAACGTTCTCGAGTACTAGGAAGACAGTGCTGGCTATGTTGGGATGATCCTGATACGCGACGATGCAATGTCCAAGAACACTCACAATGTGCCTGTGTCTTAGTCTTGAAATGATGTCCATGTGGTTTTGCAAGTTCTGAGGTGATAGCTTCTGCTTCAGCTTCATGCATTTTACTAGGACCACTGTTCCATCACTCAACCTACCTCTAAAAAGCTGTCACAAATGGAGATGCACAGAAATTAGGACAAAATTTTAAGAGCAAAATTTCATCTTTTTAACAACAATAATGCCATGATCTAACTTGCCCGCGAGTCAAACATAAGAGACTAAATCGACCAGTCCCAAAACACGACGCTCTCAAACATAAGAGGCCTAACATTTCAAGAAACCAAAATCAAACAAAAGGGACCAAAAGGACGATTTTTCCTTAATTACCTGAGACTGAGAAACTTCTCCCACCAGATTGGCAAAGTTATTAGTGGCTTCTTCAATCTCTTCCAGGGTGAAAACTTGATATGGAGGAAGCCCCATTGACACCATCCTCATTGTCCTAGGCACATTCCCTTCACACACAAAAAATCAAGAAATGTATACATTAAAATCCCAAACTCCATAAATGGTTCCATAATGCAATGTAAAAACCAAGAACTTAGGCCCCATCCTTTTCGCCTGATTTAAACTGAACAGAATTGAAGTGCAGAAGTTGAAGAGAACGGGGCCTTACTTCCATGATCAGCAAGAGGGGACCCTCTAGGAGCACCATTCATATAAAAAACAAAGCTATCAGATTTCAACTCTTTTCCTGTCTTTTCCCCCACTTTCTTGTAAATGATCAAGAAAAGCACCCCAAGTACAGCAATGGCAACAACAATGGCTCCAATAATCCCAAGAACAACTCCAAGTTTAATGGTGGAATTGGAATTCTCCTTCTTGCCCTTTGCAGAAGGCTGAACAGCCAATGCCTCCTTATGGCAAGATGCAACTGGCCTTTGACTCTGATTTTTCGTGCTCGAATTCGACAAGCAATTCCAGGATGTGAAAACCCTCCTGTTTCTTGATCCAAGAAGGCAAGATGGCAACTTTCCAATCAAAAGATTATAAGACAGATCAACAAATGTCAGATTGTCCTGACAATAAACTGAACTAGGAAAACCTCCACTCAGCTGATTCTTCGCGAGATTGAGAGACTGAATCGAAGGAAGCGAAAAAAGAAACGAAGGGATTGGTCCTTGCAGCTTGTTGTCAGAAACATCAAGCGATTCCAGGCGCCAAAACTTCGCAAAATCAGGCACAATCTGAGACCTCAAAGACATGTTCTTGAAATTGATCTGTACAATGTTTCTGTTCAATGAAGGAAAACCAGGGCCAATGGGGTTGTCACTGAGATCAATTTCTTCGAGATTCGACAGCTTCTTCAAATCAGGTGCATTTCCAGTGAACATGTTATCAGCCAAAACCAGACTTGTCAGATTCTTGAAATTGGCAACCTGAAAAGGGATTGCTCCATGGATGTAGTTTGAGCTGAGATTGAGCATTTCCAGTGAATCAAACCTGTCCACTGTGGAGGGCAGGGTGCCCCAGATTCCAAGGGACACTAAGGACAGTTTCCTGAGACTTGAAAGCTTCGTAATAACAATGAAGAACGATTCTATGGAGAAATCATGAGACACAGGTTTTTTTTTGTTTCCAACCATGTTTAACTCGGTTATGTGATTGCCTGTGCAAACAACAGACAGATATGGAGTCCGAGGAGCGTAACAAAACTCTGTCCAGTTGTTCCAAACTCGAAGAACCTGAGGATATTCAAGAAACTGTTGTACTTGGAACAGAATCCTTCTTTCTGAAGATAACAATTGGGATGAAGAAGATGTGATCATAAGGAAGAAAGAAATCAAAAAAATGAAGTAAAGATTGGATTTGTTTTCCATTTCTTGAGGGAATGTGAAAAAAGAACAACCTTAAAATTTCAGAAATGTTTTGTGTTTTTGGAGAGGACAGCTTTTCAAGAGGGTTTAAAAGATAGGGCGTTGAATGGGAATGGGGCAGATAGGGACAGAATGTAAGAGTGAAAAGGTTGAAGGTTCCATGCATTTGCAGATTTAGGTTGTAAGAAGAGGCAATAATGTAGTACTGCAGATTGCACAAAATTAATAATCCCATATGTCCACACGAGTGGACGACTAAGTTATAACTCAATATATAAGGTCAAGGGTCATCTTTACGCGGTGACGCGGTACCAACTGATTTTATGATAGACGCTCATCTCAGTAAACGTATATTCTTACTATTTGGCCCATGAACCCTTTTTGCCCATATTCGCACGACAAACAATAGCACGTACATACCTATTGTTTGGCCTATGATCCTTTTCTGCCCATGTTTGCGCGATGAATAATATCAATTCCTGGTAATAGCTTGGGGTTTGAAGTTTGAGCAATGAAGATAAATCTGTATTTGTTTTCCAGGTTTGGTTAAATATTGTGATGCAAAAGTCAACATGGCACTGGATTCGAACGCTATAAATATTGCATTATCTGCGGATTTTGACCATTTCATTCTCACTCTAAAGTCTTAAACTTACAGAGTATCCACATGCACCAGCAATGGCTGGCTGTGTTTAATGTATCGATCATGTCGGTTACAAAGCCATTGTTTTGAAAAATCGAGTTTCCGAATTGTATTGTCGAGAGTCTCATCCCGTATTGTGTAAAAAAACGCTATCTATACTTTTATAACTTCATTATGCAGTGTATAAAAATATGATATTTGCGTAACGCGTTTAATGTACTTGTACTGAATTTACCCTAACTTCATAGATTTTTTGCAAGATCTTGCACTGATTGTTTCAGAAAAGGAAAACTAAACTAATCAATGATGACTGATGAGATATTGCTTTTGCAAAAGGGACTTTTGGGGAAAAGGGCCTTTTTTTTCTAAAGAGATTCATAATTCATTTACAAGAGTCAGTGCCAGAGGTATTTTCTTGTCGGTGGAATCAGTGGAACTGGAGGAGACATGAAGCTTTGGCATCACATGGTGTAGTAATGCTTGATTACTATCTAATACATTGTTTATTTACCAAGTTGCTGCCATTTGAAGTTATAATATCAATCAAATTACTTCCTCCGTTTCACCTGAACTTGCACTCTTGTTTTTTTAATGTTATTCTGCATTAAAGTTTGATTGCATATTTGAATAGGTATATGAACAGCAATATTATCGTATATTGTTCAATTCACCATAACAGTTAGTTTCTAAATATAAACTTTTTATTGCCGTTATTATATGTTAGTAAACATATTAACGGTTAAATATATTTCTTGAATAACGTGCTAAAAGCAGGAGCATAATTTTGGTTGAGACAAAGGAAGTACATTAAATGCACTAGTTATAGAACTAATTAGAAGAAAATGATGATAATAGTCTGAAACTATATCCGTTTAAATAATTGGGATATCTTCTGAAAAAACACTCAATTACTGCAATACTGACAAACCACCACCAACGAATCTAAAACCATCACAATCACACTTTCATAAATCATTTACGGCTTGTAAAACTATCTACTAGACCCCCAACATTTTTTCACAATACTAAAATTATTATTATTTTGATAAAACAATACTAAATTACTTTTACATAAAATTGTTTCAAATTTATATTATTGGTATTAAGTGCAGGGTATTTGATTCTTTTCTCTTATCATTTTGCTTATAGAGTAATTCTTTTTTGGAGAGCCAGACAAGAGAGGAGAAAATATTCTTTTTACACAAAGAAAATGAGAAAGATTACAGTTGGTGGTGTCTGGTTTAGGATTGGCATATCAGATGTCCTTATTTGTAAATGCAATCATGGGGCTCATATAAAAATGGGGCTCAAATTCAGTGATTTGATACAGGTTATAAAGATTAGATAATATATTATTTGGTAGTACATTTAGGGATAGATATATAACCATATATATTTCGATAAGTGCACATAAAATGTTGAGATAATTTTTAGTTAAAAACAATTTTAATTACTTTACATAAGTGCAAATATAACTCTAAAAACTATATTTCGACATTGGCTGACCATTTCCGGCCATTGACCGATTGGAAATGACCAAAATGCCCTTTCAGCCTAATACAAAATTTTGAAAGATAAAAATGCCCTTTGCCCGTCTGTTGTTCTGCCACCTTCGTCGTCGTCGTCGCTATGCTTGGCATCTGCTGCCACCTCCTCAACCACCAGCTTGTCGCCGCCCCACCACCCAGCCCTACCTCGCCCCCACCACCCAACCAGTCCAACCACCACCCCCACCTGTCGTCGCTGCGTTCTCTTCCCGCGATCTCTTCCACCCCCGCCACCACTGCCCAGTTAGCTGCGCCTCCACCCAGCCCCCTCTCCCCATAAATCCAGCCCCTTTGCACCACAATATCACTATCTCCATGTTCCCCAAACTTCAAGATTCAGACCATAAACCCTAACTTCCCACAGCCGATGCTCACACCCTATCGCCCACAAACACGATTCTCCCACCACCAACGTTCCCGCCCCATTGCCCCTAACACACGTTCCCACCACCAACCACCTCGCCATCAGTCCACCACCATATTCCATCCCAACCACCACCAACTGCAGAAAGCGGTGGAGAAAAGAACGGAGAAGAAGCTCCATGACAAAATCAAGAAAAGAATGACAAAGAGCAGAGAAAGAAAGTGGCAGAGAATGAAGGAGAAAAAAAGCGGCAGAAACTGAAGGAGAAAGAAAGCGGCAGAAACTGAAGGAGAAAGAAAGCGGCGGAGAAAAGATGAAAAGGAACGGCGACGGCCAAGGTTAAGCAAGGTTAGGGAGTTTCGGGTTCAAAATAGTAAATTCTTTTTTTCTTTTTTATAGGGGTAATATAAACTTTTCACCCAATTCCGGCATAAATCTACTGTAAAAGGGTAAATTTGCACACGCACTAAAAATTATCATTTTTTAAGTCATTGAAATAGCATAAAAAATAATTTATCTTTTTTATTCACATTCAAAAACTATTAGAAAAATATGTTTTAAAAAATTATAAATTTACAATAAGTGAACTGACATTCAATTTAACTAATCATTATAAAAAATAATTTAAAGTCACTTATCAATCAAATACTGAGGTGTGAACTCTATCCTCTGTCAAATGATATAATTTTCTCTGAAATCAAGTTACTAGTGAGTACAATGTTTAGAAACATAATATTATTAGTTCCACCGACATGAATTGAAGAGTTTTTGGTTTGCTTTATTGTCCATGTAGCCTGGTGTGAATGAATTGGAAGGCCAACGAGAATGAAAATGAAAGTTGTTCGAAACGTAAGGAAGATGAAACGTACTAATCATATTCAATTTTCAGTCTATTCTTGTATACATCAGTCAATGCTCTCACCTCAACACATGGAGTGATATGGAGTATTTCACTTCAATCCACCCAACATCCATTTATTGTTTTAATCTTTATTCAATAACATCAACTTAGTGCTTAATCAACTACTCCCTCCGTCCCAGAGAAAATGACACGCTTGCTTTTGAATCGATTTTTTATGCAAGCTGATGTGGAAGTGTTGATGGGAAATAAAGGAAAGGTATTTTGGTAATGGAAGAGTTGACTTGTAGATTTAATCAACTTTTTGAAGGATAATATAGTAAAAGTATAAACTCATTTATTGCAATTTTTGGTAAGAATTGAATTGTGCCAATTTCTTTGGAACTGACGAAAATAGAAAGTGTGTCATTTTCTCTGGGACGAGTGAGTATAAATTAGTTAGCTGCTGTAGTAATGAAAAAGTGTCCATGTAGGTAAAAATATAATCACGGTATTGTATTAGAACATATATTTCTGAAAACATTTTTAAATTACAATTTCTAGTTTTATGTGTTTAAAAATAGGCAAAGTAGTGGGAAATACCTTCTTTCCACAATCTTATGGAAAGATGGGGTTTAATTAGAATAATAAAAAATAAAAGGTCTTAGTTACAGTATTAAAAATTTATTATGCAACGTGTAGCAGTTATAAAGTTTATAACTCGATTCATGCAATGGTTAAATTAGAATAATAAAAAATAAAAGGTCTTAGTTACAGTATTAAAAATTTATTATGCAACATGTAGCAGTTATAAAGTTTATAACCTGATTCATGCAACCCAAAAATTTTTATCTTCAAATTTTAAATTTACACTTTAAACCTTGGACTTTCCATGGATTATGGAAAGATCATCTTTCAAAAGACGGACTCTTAAAAATAATACTAGTTAAATTAAAAAAATTTACATAAATCTTGCAAAAATTAAAGTGTACTTCACTACTTATGGAAACAGAAATAGTATATATATATACCACCTTAAAAGTTATATTCATTTTTTAGTTAAATTAAAATTATATTTACACATTAAAATTTGGATCCAATTTCAATTTTTGATATTTTTATATGAAGCATTGTAAAATTAAAAAATTAACTCGACTTGTAATATAAAAATGAATAAACAATGAATTGGGTATCGTTTCAATCATCTTTATAATAGAAATTTATATATAAAGGGATTCAAAAAATTCAAATCACAGTCTTGTCAAAAATTTTAGATTTTATAATAATTTCTGGTTAGGGATAATTTAGCATTGTGGAATCATGCAGGTGTTCCCCACAATAGCTTCATAGGTTTCGGGTGGTTCATGAAGGTGCTAATCTGATGATTCGTTTGTGGCGCAACAATTGAAAACTCTTTGTTATTAAGTTGTCCCCGACTATTCAAATGAATTAGTTTCATCCCCTTTGTATTTCAAAAAATTCAAATACTGGTGTACCTTATTTTAGTTCTCTTAATAAAATATAAACATAAAATTTGATTTAATTAATTGTTTGCAATCTCCTTAAAAAATAAACACCATACTCCCTATGTCTCAAATCAAATTGCAGCCTTACTTGTTTTCAAGCCAAAATTTGTAAATTTTGGCCATAAATTTTAATCAATATATATAGTAAAAAAATCACGTAGGATCTTGTTAGATTTATCTTAACAACTATTTTTTAAATATCAACTTTTTTATGCGTCACCTTATCTAGTTAGAGATATGGATGGTCACATATGCTCTTTGAATTCCATGTAAAAGTGACGTGCAATTTGATCTGAGGTCATCGCCCCCAAAAACCTAACCCTCTCACTCTACCTACACAATTGTTCTTCTCTTTCCTTCTCCACATAAAACCACCAATTTGGTTACATGGATTCATCATGGTGGGAGGACATTCAAAATATTTTCGAATGTAATTTCTCAACTCTTTAGGTTTTGGATCTAAAGAAACGATTCTTTCTGGTAAATTGTTTATGAACACTGTCAATTGAATGTAGCTACCTAAGTTAATAGAAGTTCTATTGTCGCTAATCTACCTTGCCATAGCAGTTCATTGTTACACCTTTGAAATTTTTTGATTTTGCAGTAAACCCTAGACCGTCATTCTTACTGGTGTTCGTTGCTAAAAATAGTAACGTAGTTTGTTTGGGTTTGTGTAGGTGGAATTCATTTCATACAACAATGAAATTAAAAAGAAAAACCAACGAAGGAATACAAGATAGATCAAAACCAAGTTGTCATTGGGCACAACAAGATTATGAGAACAATAAATGGAAACAGAGGTATTTTTCATTCGGGCAAATGTAAATGGCCATCTATTTGTGACCCAGTGATGTTGACTAAACTTAAGAATCCCCTTGCTTTGTTGTCTATGTTAGATATGGTTAGAAACCTAGTGAACAAGGTGATGGTGGCACAAGTTGATCACTCCAATCCTGCTACGAAGTTCAGGGGAAAATGAAAAAAAAAACTTCACAATAGGTTGGAGGATGACCTTCTCGCAATGAAACTTACAATGTACTTCTATACCATTTGCTTTAATTCATTTACAATACTCATGTTATTTATTCAATGCTAAGAGTTTTATTAAAAGATCTTGTCACTAGTGGTTCATAGATACATTGTTCTTCATTTCGTTTGGTTGTAATGCACAAGGTGTTATGATTTTAGTTTTGATACAAATGTGTGCTTGTAGCCACGTCGCTATGAACAACCTCTAATTCGTGAAAATGGAAAGTGACTACAATTTTCCACCGAAGAACCGAAGTCGTAACTATCATCGGCTCGACAAGAACGCCTCTAACAAGTAAAACCAAGAAATCACGGCTACTACTTCTAGAACCACACCAACTAATCGATTACCCTACCAACGATTATATCGTACAATTGGATGAAGTTAAAAATTGTAAACACAGCGGTATCAACGTCGTTGTATTTATTATAACACGATGGTTATATACCGTCTTGCATTGTGGTACAATGAACAATGGCGGTGCCAGGATTGGTGTCAAAATTGCCATCCTAAAGCCAATTAACCGTCGTTGACACCCATGTTCAGCACTAGTGATTCAAATGGAGTTTAGCCTTTACTATTTTTCAACAAATTCAAGTGGTGGTGTATCTTAGTTTAGTCTACTAATAAAGTATTGATATACAATATAGTTTAGTTGATTGTTTGTAATTCTCCCTAAAAAAAGTAAGCACTATACTCCATCTTTCCTAGATGAAACTGCATCCTTACTTTTTTCAGGTCAAAATTTGTAAAATTTGACCGTAAATTTGAATTATTATATGAATTAAAAATGTCGTATGAAATTTTGTTAGATTTATGTTAACATCTGTTTTCTAAACATCAACATTTTATACTCTACTATTTTATCTAGTCAGAGATTTGAACGGTCAAACATAATTTTTTGAATATCATAAAATAGTGAGGGTGCAATTTGAAATGAAGCGGGGAGTAATTGAGAAAAGATACACCAACAAAAACATTTTAAAAAAAACGAAACTTAAATTGGGTGAAGAGTTGGAAGAATTCTGAAAACAAGAGAAGGTTCCAGGAATCAAGGGACAAGATCATGTTACTAAATCCTCAAGATAAGGAAGAAATAGAATAGAACCCGTGTGCACACTCTCTCTCCCTTTGTCCCTTGTTCACCTTCACTGATTCACTCACACACACTCACACACACACTCACACACACTCACACACACAATGACACAAACAAAAAGCCCTACACTTTAGTCAGAGATCCCTCTCCCAATCTCTCAGATGTTGTCCATTAGCTAGACTACCGACTGGTCAAATACACATATAGGAACCCCAAATCAAGCCCTTTTGAGGATATGCAATGAAAGTTGTCACAGAAGCTGATCAAAGAGGCAGAGAAAAAACAAGAAGAGGCAGATTCACAGCATTCTTTCTGGGGTTTCTGTTCTTTTTTAGTCACATTTCCTGCTTATCAGCATCAACATCATCATCCACAGCAGCAGAGAGCAGTTCCGACCTAAGGAATGCACCCAATTCTCACTGGTCACCAGCAAGGAAGGGTCGTTTCTTCCACACAAAACCATCGCCATGGCCTCGTAATCGTCATCACCGCCATGCAAGAAGTTCAGGTTTGAAAACGGTTCGGGACGCGGACGGCATTTTCGACAGCGCCACGAGAATAGTTCATACGGGTCCGAACCCTCTTCACAATTAGTGACAGGTTAGAGAGTGAGAGCTTTGCTACGATTAATTCTTAGTTTGTTTGTTACTGTTGTATTTTTGTGTCTGCCTTTGATTTCTTCAACTAGCTAGAATTAATGGTAGCAAAGCTTTAGGTGTTTTCAGTCATGCTTCAGTGAGCTGGTAGTAGTAAGGGAGAGGAAGGTGTTAATGCTTCTGCTTCAATGTCTGTACTTTGCATTAATTGTTGTAGTTAATTTGTCCATCTACTTCCTTCTTCTATTGTTGAATAATAATTTTCTGTATTCTTTTATTTTCTTTTCTTCTAATAAGTGACCAGAATGAGAAATTTCAGCATTCCAGATTGAAGACTGCAATTCCTGTCTTGCTAATAAGACTGTAGGAAACTGAGAAATGGAATCAGGGACTAATATGTGTTCTGATTCAGAGCCATTTATGGTAATATTGGATTGATATTTCATATTTGTTAAACTGTAGGAGCAAAGGATGGCCAGGTTCTTACATGCTTGTATCTGTATTCAATAAGTCATGATTCAGTGTATGGTAATAGTACGGAAAATTTTTGTGTGAGTCGATTTATATGTGGGGAGGTGAGGACCAAATAAAAAAATGATAAGTATTAATAAAAAAATTTAATTAAATTCATCCTTCTTTTTCTCCCTCAATTTATAACTTGAAATGACACTTATTATTTTTTTATTTGACCTTCATCTCCCCATATATAAATCTCCCACATAAAAATTTTTCCGTTAATAGTACTACTCATGTACTGCCAACTTCTTTAATGTGAGAGCATTCAGACACCAGAAAGGGCAAACAGAAATCCATCAAGTGGATGCATGAAAATGTTCTGGCCGCACCACATGTATGCATATATTACAAACATGGATCTAGATTATTTCATTTGGTTCACTTCCCAGAGAATGGAAAACGATGCCAAATTACACGTACTCTTTCGTTGTCTTAATGTTGACTTCAATTTTACAAAATAATAAAGAAAGAAGAAAATGCAAAACTAGTGGATGTAATTAAATTAAATGATTGTAAAATTAATTGAAAGGTTGACATTGATGTAATTTGTATCCTATTTGCAAAGGCAAAGCATGCCAATTAAAAGATAAAACCTTTTAGCAAGTATCCCCAGAGGAGAAGATTATATTAAATGCAGCCATAAAATGCGGTTCGTTTAATTATTATTTTTTATAAAGAACCTCCTTTCAATAAAGGTTTTGAGTTTGAAACTTGTCTATTTCTGCTCCCATACATTTTAAAGACGGTTCAGACTTGATTAAATGTGGTTCTATTGTATAGCAGTTTTTTGGATTATTTGGCCCAACTATTTAAAACTTCGGGTTTCACTCTTCTTAATTCTTTCCTTATTTTTTCTCTCCAGAAAATGGCCACATCCCTCACTCCTTCCCAACATAAACACCTCAGCCTCCCTTACTAGTGGAGGAGACAGTTATATTGAACCAGAGAAAGTATTTTAGAACAGCCTTCTCCGGTTTCTTTGATCAAAGGCGGTTCAAATAACCACCTTTAATACGATCAAGAAAAGTTTTCAAACTCGAAAACTATTTTTTGCCTTCCAAAAATATATATAGCTGCTGGAAAATTGAGGTTTCCGGCAGCGAAGAAACACAGACTGAGAAACAAAAGAAACCCATGAACACGAATTAACAGCAACAAACTTTAATTACAGAACAAAATCCAATTTAAACAAAAGAAACAACAGTGGCGGGTTAACCTAATGG
>JAULKJ010000014.1:2536213-2548344 GCA_032355405.1 Rubia balearica
TGATGATATTAGAGTCTATATACTAATTGAAATTTATGATCAAACATGGTCTGAGAAAGTTGACCAAAAAGTGTACAAATTGAACGAACTGGGACAGAGGGAGTATCAGACTTGCTAACCGGTCCAAACACCATGTCTTCTGCAACTTCTCAATCCGTCACCACTTCAGCCACTCAAATCTTGTTCACTGCGTCTGGAGGTGCCGTGGCCAACCTGCAGCTCCCGGCCCTTGCAGTTCGCCTCGATCATTCTAATATTTCTTATGGCGTAGTACTGTTCGCTCTGCTCTTGAGGCAGATGAGCTTGAAAATTTTCTTGTTGGTGATAATGTTCCTTCGGCCACCGACGAAGACTCCTCCACCCGTGCTCCAAATCCGGACTTTTCCGCTTCGGACAAACTTGTCTTTCTCTGGCTCCGCTTCACCCTCCCATGCTTGGTCACGTCGCTCGCGCCACAACCGCAACAGAACTCTGGACGATGCTAACACAAAATTTTCATTCTCATACTCGTGCGCGGCGGATGCACATCAAACAACAACTTCAGATACTTTCCAAAGGCTCTATGTCGATTCTGGAATATGTTTAAAAGAAGATGGCCATCACATATTCTCTGGCTGAATGTCTCACCGAGGATTTTGTTTCTTATGTCTGATGATTAGGCCTAGGGGGGCTGAGTAAAGCGCTTTCAAGACTGCCTTGAGTATGCGCTAGGATCTAGTTTCATCCAATGAATTGCTTGGTCTTCTTCTCCAGGAGGAACAACGCATGTTGGACTCTTGTGCCGACTCTCACATACCGTCGGCCAATATTGCACATAAGAGAGGTGCGCCAGTTTGCTCCGCTGGCTCTGATTCACTATCACCCGGCCTGAGATCTTCTATTCAGTGAACAGAGTATGTCAATTCATGCACCGGCCAACCGTGCTTCGTTGGGCGGCTGTGAAGCGTGTTCTCTGAAAGAAATGCTCGAAAGCGGTATGTTCTTTGGCCATCTCGTGATTCTCGTCTATTGTGCTTTACCGGACCTTGATGATTGTCGATCACAACACAACTTCTCCATCTACTATGGTGGGAACCTTGTTAGCTGGTCCCCTCGGAAACAAAATGTGGTTGCCAGATCTAGCACTGAAGCTGAATATCGGGTGATTGCTTTTGCCACCATTGAACTTATTTGGTTGCGCCACTCCAAATTCGGTAGGAAATGGGTGCTTCACATGACGTACCTTCCTCAATGCAAATCCAGTTTTTCATCAACGTTCGAAACATATCAAGATTGACTACCACTTCGTTCATGAGCAAGTTCAAACCGGTGACCTAGTTGTCTCATGTCAACTTTGTGATCAAGTTGACGACAATAGCGGACCTAGAAATTTACATACAGGTTGCACCAATTATATATATTGGTGGGATGCTTTTTTTTTTTTTTTGTATTAGGGGATAATTGGTGGGTGCACAATTTTTTTTTTAAAAAAATTTACCTGTAAAAATCAGTAAAAAAAATTGGGGTGCACATGCTCCCCAGATTATAGTGTGTGTCCGCCCTTGGCTGACGACATATTTACTAAGTCGTGTGAATATCCAGATTCAAAAACTTGCGATCCAAACTTCTCGTTAGTACATGATCGTGAGCGTGCGGAAGGGTATTAAGGTGCATAATCGGTTCTTGACTTTTTTCCTAAACTAACTATAAAATATTTCAACAGAATATATCCCCTCCTAGTTTGTAGGTATCTTGTTAGTATTTAGTCGAGATAGTTTAGGGATATTATTATTAGAATCTCTGTATAAATGTATGATCACAATCAATGAAAGCAATCAACTCTTCATTCCATAATTATCTATATTTCATTATTGTTTCTTTATTTGTGACACACTTACCTTATTGATTTTTTTAAATGACACACTTTTCATTTTTGGCAAAATTCTTTCAATGTCATCCGCTCATTCTATTTTTTTACTTTCTAGATTCAATTTCATCTACTTATTTTCTTTACCTAAATTCAAGCACATATACCTACGGTGCCACAAATATAAAGAGAGACTATCATAAATAATAAAATAAACATCTCACAATTATTTGATCGGAGACGAAGGGAGTAGCAAACTCGACTCAACAAAGAAATCAACATTCGATCATCCAACTTCAGATACTCAACAATAAACTATCATCGGTTAATCAAACAGGGTATTTGGTCAATTATTTATCTATTGTTCTATTATATATATATATAAAAAAATTTATTCCGTTTGTACAAAAAGTATCCCACAACCTAAATTACAGTTCTACTTTTGGTGGGCTTCCTTGGGCAGCTTTACGATGAGGACGGGGCATTTCGCCTGATGAGCACAGTAATCGCTCACACTTCCCAGCAACGCCCTACCAAAATCACACAACATTTAATCACACTATGATCTATGAATACTCTAACAAAATCCCAATTTCTGAGGAAACAATTCCATTTAAAAAAAATCATAATTAGTTCGATGCTTTTCAATTGAAGAATATCTCAATTCATTATTGAAAATCATAAAATTTTATTTTAAATCGACTGATTTAGATGTAGACATTTTATAATTAATGTAACTATCAAGGTGGCATAAGGGAGACATTTTATATATTGCATTAATGTTTCTATTATTATAATTTTACTTTATTTCATATAAATTAAAATAATTGATCTAACCGTTAATAGTGCGCTTTCACATAAAACGTTAGACACTTACTATTCAGTGGTCAAATTTAGCAAACTTTGACCCTAATTATATATTAATAAATATAAAATAAAAATATCATGTGACATATTGTTAGATTCGTTAACATCTATTTTCTAAATATCAAATTTTTATACAAAATTATTGCGTGTAATTAGAGATATGGTTGGTCAAACATGATCATTGAAGACCGTGAAAATATGGTGGTGCCATTTTATATGGTACGGAGGAAGTACTATTTTAAATTTTATTTAATTTCAATTTAGTTCAACAAAGAGAAAAGTACCTCTTGATTTGACCAAGTCCACGGCTGCCGACAACAAGAACATGAACGCCCATCTTCTCAGCCGTCTCACAAAGCATTTGCTTCGGGTCTCCGCTCACAATAACCATCTCCGCCGAGACGTTATTTTCCTTGCACAGTTGGGACGCACGACACAATATACTGTTCGCCCTGTTCTCCTGCCCTTTCGTTGCCGTTTCCACCACTAGATACATGGACACAGTAAGAAATAAAAACGATAACTTGAACAAGTAAGATCCAATTCTCCAAGATGATTTCTTACCGACTGAACTAAACAAAATAGTGAACTGAAGTGCGGATATGACGAGTAAACAGGCCTGAAACACATACCGTATCCGCCGGGGAAAGCGTAGTGGGGCAGCGGCTCCATGACATGCACCAACGTGACAAGCTGGTCGGATTCCGGTGGGTGACTCTGATCAGGTCCGGCGGCCGGCGAGGTGGTGAAGAGATAGTCGAGGGCCCACTTGAGTGCATAGAAGCTCTCCTTGCTGTCATCAATGGCTACCATAGCTCTCATCTTCTTCCTCTCCTCCACATGGCTCTGCTCTGAAGCCCCGGCCAAATTCTCGCTTTCACTAGTCTCCGTCTCCATGTTTTTTTGATAAGAAACTTATGAACGAAAGGTTACTTTATAACGGAATTACGATTATATCTAACGTATAAAATATACATTTCTGTGGTCTGATTCTGATAAATTGATAATGGTAATCTACGAGCCGAAAACAAAAACCGCAGCTACGTGGCGTCGTCTGTTCTGCATGCCCGCTGCGAGGTATTATTCTGTTTCTGCAACCTTCTTTAGGATTCCGACATCTTTATCCTCACATTCAATCTTATCTAAAACAACAAACAAGAACGCGTGATAAAATTGTTTTTCTCTTCGAAAGCTAATATGGCAAGTGCGGTGGCCGGGGAGAGGAAGGGCATGAGAGTGATGGTGGCGGTGGACGACAGCGAAGGGAGCTTCTATGCACTCAAGTGGCCGCTTGATCATCTCTTTAACCTCAACGCCGGCGCCGGCGGTGGCGGTGAGTCTAGCATGATTATACTGGTCAACGTCCAAAAGCCCTTTAAACCCGTCGCCTACTCTGCTGGACCAGGTATCCGTCACCAATTGATGTTCAAGTTTGTAATTAGCCCCCCGTTTTATCTAACTTAGCTGTCATTTCAGTTGAATTGTTTTTTTTTTTTGAGAAAATTCACTTGAATTGTTAATGGTAGTAAATTGAACAGACTTCATATTTAGAACCAATTGATTAGGATTGGTATCGGTGGGATCGGATTCGATACCATCACTAAAATTCAGAGCAAATTTTATCTTAAAACAAGATTGTAGAATCATATAGTAGTAAAACTCATTTTGGATCGTATTGAGATCCAAATTGAAATTCTGATAAGTCGGGAAATTTGTACTCTCAAGAGTCGCATCTTTTATACTCCCTATGTTTGCCCCACTTTTTTGCCTATTTTTTCAAGGCATGTTTGACCGTTAATAGCTTTTGCTACGCATGTTAATATCATGTAAAATTTTAATATTTGGAAAGTACATGCTACGAAGAATCCAGCGATACCTCACATGATAATATTACTACTTATATATTACATGAAATTTATGGTCAAACATGCCTTGAGAAAGTTGACTAAAAAGTGTGTCAAACATAGCTGAACGGAGGGAGTAGTATTTTATTTTGGCGGGAAAGTAGTCAACTTTTTATGTAGTAGAGAAAAGTCCCATCTTGGTTTATCTGAGTTTAGAATAGTCTGATGAACCTCGTGACAGGTGGCAGAACAAAAGTGAACCACCATGAATTAATCATCAACTCTTCGAAAGCCAATGGATCCAATGTAAAATGCTGATTTAGTCCATTTGCTGCTAACATGATTATCTTTGAAAAATATACTCCTTCCGTCCCGCTATAAATTGCTTAATTTGATTTTTGAAAGTCATGCTACCTCAACTTCAACCATTAAATTCTATTATTCTATATGTAAGAATATTATCATTATTATATGTCGTTGGATTCATTATAACGTGTATTTTTATGTTTTTTTTAATTTCTTTTACACACATAAATAAAGATAATAATAGTTAAAAATTGATGCAGTTGACTTGCAAAAGTCAAATTAAGCAATTTACAGCGGGAAGAAGGAAACATATGATTAAGTGCATTTGTAATGTTACGAAAGTGTTCCGTCAGTATATTAAATTTATATAAAGTACAATTTAAATCTTTGGTGACCAAATCTAAAATGATGATTCTTATGGCAAATTATTTAATATTCTTTGTTATTATCAATGGGATAGAAGATAAGACAGTTGGTTGGGCGATACTTTTGGAACCGTCGTTGAAACTTTCAATTTTAGAAATGCTACAAAATTTTATATAAAAGGTTTTTGAAACGCAGTCAAAACCGTCGTCGATCTTCACCACCACTAGACCCCATCCATTAATCACCACTATCATCCATCGGTCAATACCACTATCACCATACCTATTAATTAAAATGTCTGATTAAATGTTCCATGATCATGGGTTTAAATCATGGCACTGCAATGTGGGAATTTCCTCAAAGGCTCCTTGTGAGCATCAGGAAGTGACCACCAGGTGGCTGAACCTTGGATACCGTGATTTACCTCCCCATCAACCCGTAGTATCGGGATGACTGGGTCATGAGAGCGATAAATTTTGCCTTTTGCTTCATTAATCAACACCAAAAACAAACAACACCAACAAGTAGTGGGGAGCTCAAATCCCTAAGAGATTTCCATATTTTCAGTAAAGAAAACCACTACGTACCATACCCTAAACCTTGAACAAATTTGAAATCGCCCTTTCCTTACCATGTCGGGTCGTTGGCCCGATTCCCCACGCGATGCCAACGTCTTTGGGGATTAGCTTCCATCGAAGCGGAGGGATAATAAGAAATATGGAAACTTGAGAATAAAAAGAATAAATCTAGAAATTCGAGATATGAGAAGAAGAAATTTGAAATTTATAGATCGAGCATAAGAGGGAATTTGGAAAGTATGTCTATAATCGACTGATGATTCGATAGATTGGGAGAAAAGGAATCGGAAGAGGTTGTGGTTTGGGAGGGAAAATCGATTGAGGAGAGGAAATAGAGATAAGAATGGCAACTAGATAAAAAAATTGGGATGATCACCGGTCACTAAATGGCTTCACGGTGAAATTTCACTATCTTTATCCTTACTCTTAAAACAAACCACAAGAACAATTATGCTTTCTCTTTTTTTTCCCAACCCCAACTTTCTTTTCGGTCATATTCTCTACGGTTAAATAACAGTACTATCATAACGATATATGATTGCAAAAACAATTGATGGCAATGATAAAGAACGAGCACAAAACATCAAATTTAACGTTGTTCAATAAAATTCGGTCTAACTCCATCGAAAAATCTAAGCCCATAGTGACAAGTTCTTGATTTCCCACATTTTTTCTCAACTGCTGTAATTCACACAACATTACAACACAACACATAAAATTTTCAAATTCTAACTTTTTTTTCTTTACAATTTATTTCACATGGTAGTAACATGACCTAAGCATATTTTTACAAGGCTACTATTGAAATAGAATATGAGACTATATTAAGGAGAAATGGGGAACATGAAACCAAACCCCATGCTTGTGGATATTTGTCTCTATACTCTCCCGTTGCTATCGAACTTATGGGACCAAAATCTACAACTACAGTACTATAAAAATTTAAAACTCTGAAAAAGTTCATCTTTAATTTAATATTCCCTTTGTCCCATCAGTTTTAACCTATTTTTTGTCAACTTTCTCGGACCATGTTTGGACATAAATTTCAATTAGTATATAGACTCTAATATCATCATGTGAGATATTGTTGGACTCCTATGTTTACATAGTTTCTAAATATCAAATTTTAATGTACCATTAATAACTGTAATTAAAGTTATTGATGGTCAAACATGATCTGAGAAAATTAACCAAAAAATATGTCAAAACTGGTGGGACGCAGGGAGTATATGGAAGAGATAATTACTTTGACCCTGAAGCTCAAGTACAAGCAAAGCATACACTAATATGAACGATTAAGACGATCTTATTGCATTATCTGAGATTTTGACCATTTGCACAAAAATTGTTTACATTAAAAGTTTATGAATTTATTATCCTAAATGCAGGTTTAGAGCAGACGGCGCCGTTTTAAATTTAAGTTCGTACGAAAAATATAAAATATAAATAGCAGGTGCCTTCAGCTCAGCAGTCAGTACAACACACTGAGAGCGGGGTAATGGAGGACTGATTTTACTCTGTGAAAAAAAATGGCGAACTGAACAACGCTGTTCTTTCTTTATCAATCTTCTCTAAAGACTCCCTTTGAACCGAACCCATGTACCCATTTCCTCAATTATCAGATCTCCGTTGTAGAACCGCGCTCTGCGTTTTTGTTTGAGGTATGTTTTGAAATGATTCTAACTTTTTATTTTTGCGAGTTTTTTTTCTTCTGAATGTAGGTGGCGTTTTGAGGTTTCCGTCAAGAGGGTTTGTGTTTATGTGTGTAAAGTAAGGATCTTTGATATAAAAAAAATGTGTTTTTATGATTTGTTTTTGTTTGGGTTAGATTCGTTCAACTAGGGGTTTGTACAGAATGCTGCTTCTGTGTACGCATTTTTTTCTTCTGAATTCCATGGAAAATTTTCTGTGTTGAGCGAATGCTGGATTGGGATGCTTCAAGTTGTCAACTTTAGAAGTGGAAAAGAAATGAAACATGTTTTCTTTTTTGGTAGAATAAATCAGGTAGATGGCAACCTTATGATCTTCTTGTCTGTTTGTTCTTCATTGGATTTTAAATCATTCAATGCATCTGTTATGCCTGTGGTTGAATTCTGTCTTGCTTTATCTTGTAGGCTAATTTGAGAGCACTACTACTCTTTTATAATGGGAAAGTCTCCGGGCAAGTGGAACAAATATGTTTTTACGAGGAAGAAGGTTGGGAAATCTGGCTTGTCGAGAAGGGAAAGTTTGCTAGGTTGCCGAGCATATGGGCGATTTTGGCCTCCCCCAAGCAAGAGGTTAGTGTGGAAACTGCTGTTGATCAGGAGTTACTGCCACTGGCAGTTTCTGAATCTTCTGATGCGGAAAGAATGAGGCTTGAGCAAGCAGCTACAAAAGTCCAAGATGCAGTTAGGGGTTTCATGGTATTTTTCTCATGCTGTTACACTATTTCAATTTTTCATGATCAATAAAATATTGTTTTTATGTATGTGCAAAAAAAGTATTCATGTCTTGAGCGTCAGTTCAATCAAAGAAATTCAGTACAAACTAAAGTACTAAACCATGCTGCCAGTGGAATCAATGCATGCAAGTTTTACATTTGTAGGTGTAATATTAATGCGTACATTTGATTTTAACGGTTGATGGCGTAAGGCATGATTTGACAATTTTTAGTAATTACTGAAAATGTCCTCGTTTTGTCATTTGCTTATTTTCATTGACCCGGACAAATATGAATTTGACTATCTGCACCCGTGCTGCTATAAATTACTGAGTGTATTCTCTAGGTTGTAACGTAACCTCATATTTTAGCGGTTGATTGTACAATGCATTATGTAACAAAGTATTTATTTTTTTAAATACTCTCCTGCAGTCATTTGCTTTTTTTGATTGACCTGTAAATACATGGATTCAACTGTCTGCGCCGGAGCTGCTAAAAATTATCAAGTGTATTCTTCTAAAATATAACAAAAAAGCCTACCTTTATCCCTTCCATAACTTCTGGTTAAGAAGCTTTCTACATGCTGTACATTCACATTAACGTGTTTTTGCTAAAAAAATTTGGAAGGTCTTTCCTTTTGTGTTCTCTTTTAATTCTCACTATCCATTCTATTTACACCTATCTTATGCACGGGCACCTATCCACCTTTTGTCTATCATCTGTAATTTTGTTTTGAGCATGCAATTTATCCATTATTATTTCTTTCTTTATTTGAAGTCTCGCCGGGAATTTCGATCACGAGAAGACATCGTCAGGCTTCAAGCCCTCATTCGTGGTCATTTGGTCTGGAGACAGGCTGTGGCTACTTTATACTGTACCCAGGGCATTGTTAAGTTCCAAGCACTTGTTCGTGGTCAAATTGTGAGGTCTTCAGATATTGGCATGCAAGTGATCAGTAAGTTGACTGTGGAAGAAAATAAGGTAAATTTTTAATTAAACACAGCTAGTTTATACATGTAGTTTTGTCACACGACGATGAGATGTCATACAAAATTGGCTTTTCAAATCGTAACATTTCGACGGGGAAATAATAGTACCGATTTTTATTAAAGTGTGGCATATGATAATCATAAAAGATATTATACTAGTTTGTCCTCCTATAATTACTGCCTTACAATGTATTTTTGTATATTCCTGCCATATAATGTCTTCATCTTTGGCATAACAGGATGCCAAGCAATTGGAATCTGGTCAAGTGAGTGGAGATGACCGGGCTGGAATCTTTGCTGAGAATGCTTTTGTTGCAAAGGTCAGTCTTACATCTCTTAGCCTCTTCTGTATGTTTCTTTTTAGTGCTTTGTTTCGGAAGGCATGCTGGTGTAGCTAGTATGTGGCTACAAATGTCTCAAAATTAACCTGCAAAAAAGCATCACCATTACGCGTTCTCTAATCTAATTCTTTCTTGTTCTTCTGAATCGTTAGCTGATAAAATTGATGTTTGCTCTTTCATTTCATCTTACACTTTAATCTTTTCAGCTACTGTCTCCATCACCTGCTGTGATGCCTTTACTCCTGCAATATGGTCCGGAGGAGCCGAATTCCGCATCAAAATGGCTAGGTCGTTGGACAGCATCACGAATTTGGGAACCAATGTCCCACCCGAATAAAGTACCCCCTACAAAGCAGCGCAAGGTTGAAACAGGGAAGCCCAAGGAAAAACGCAGTGTGGGGAAGTTGCATTCTGGAACTGGTGAGAACAGCTCAAGCAACAACACACCAGACTCAGAAAAACAGAAACGCATCACAAAGAAGATTTCAAACAGCTCAGGACATTCTTCCCAGGGGTATTCTCCTAATGAGATTGAGAAGGCTAAGAATAAGCTGAAGAAGATTTCCAGTTCTTCTAGAGACATTCGCTCCAAGAAAGAGGCTGATACTGAGAAACGTCAAGATGATAGCAAACAGAACCTTCTGTCCTCTGCCCTTTCTGGACAAAGTTATGATACTCAATTGGACAAGCAGCCAGTGGACTTGGAAAGTGAGGTACCTAAGATTTCTGAGCAGGCGATATCTAACCCTGTTGAGCACCCACAACAAGTTAGCAAGGGAAATGCAGATATTCTTACTGTGGATGACGACTTTAAGGATGATCTCTTGGTTGACAAACAGCCAACTTCTGAGATTTCTGACCAGGCAATATCCAACCCTGTTGAGCACCTGAAACAAGTTAGCGAGGGAAATGCAGATATTCTTACTCTGGATGGCGACTTTCAGGATGATCTCTCGGGTGATGAGAAAATTAAGGTTTGCAAGAGAAGAGCTTCTTTACCTGCAAAGCATACCCACCAAGATGCAGGGCTTCCTATTGTCGCAGTTCCAAAAGACGATCAAACCAGCAATGGGAACAATAAAGTTCCAAAGAGAAGAGCTTCCTTACCTGCCAAGCATGATGAAGAAGTAGGCTTACCTAGTGAAACAAAGGTACCTAGCTACATGGCTATAACTGAGTCTGCCAAAGCTAAGTTCAGAGGTCAGGTTTCCGTTTCCCCAAGGTTTGGACATGATGCATCTTATGAAAATAATGGTATAGCTAGGCGCTACTCATTGCCTTCTTCCAACAGCGGAAAGCTCACTTCATCTCCTCGGGTTCAGAGTCTTGTTCAAGCCACTAGTGGAAAAGGAGCAATTAAAATTGACAGATCTCTCTCATCTTCCAGAGATGGTAAGTACTTAAACCTATCTATAAGACATGATTTTACTGCATAAAATTTCCAAAACAGACCATAAACATGTGAATGACATGTTTGCAAATGTGTTACTTTGGGTATTACCTTCTGCTTTCTACTTGTGATTTTTTCTTATATAGTAAAAGTAATTATTTCCTAAACTGCTGCATGCAATTTGGATTTTCGAGTAATAGTTAAGCAATGAAGGTTTTACCGTGTAATTTGATGGCCACAGCCTGTTAATAGTCTCCTCTGGCAATAGGCACCAATCACTTTTTCTTCCATAAATCTTGAATGTGTTTGATATTAAAATAGTTGGGCTAACGCTCTTCACTGTTGATTTGTCTTCTTTAGACACGTGATTCACACTTATTTCTCTAAAATATATGGATCTTTTTTTTAAAGTTGAAGATTGTGTTAATTTAATAGATGTCAAAAGGCTGTTTTTGTATTCTGCATAGCAATGTGAGTTATCATCTATTTTTGCGATTCAGGTAAGGCGATTCAAGCTGAATGGAGGAGATAGATATCATGGGACATCATTAACTGAAGGGGAGGCAGAATAGAATCCAATCGCTGCCATCTACTTTCATTTAGTGCTTGTTTGCCTAGTTTAAGTCTGGAAATTGCAGATAGCTACTGGAAATGATGTGAAGTGCAAGAATTATTTAGCAGTAACTTCCTTTTGAGTTTTAAACTAAATTATAGCAGTGGGTGTTTGAGTATCGTGGAACCCTGATTATCAGTAGTCTTATCTTGTGTGGCAGTACATGCTTGACTAATATCATATCTTATTGGCATATTGAAAGCATGTTTAAATTGGGAAACATAAAGTTGAGCTCACAGTTTAAAAACCCAGCGAATTCTGATACTCCACTTACCAATGTGCATAACTTTCATGAATGAATGCTGCATTTAGGACCAGGTGGCCTCAGGAGTTCCCCCAAACACTTCAGTGAGAACTGAGTACGAAGGCAGTTGCCTGACTCGGTAAAATGCTCAATGAAGTGTTTGGGGAACCTCTTGAGAAAACCTGATTGTCATTGATGTGTCACTTGCTCGATTCTTGATTAGTACTGGTTAACTTATCAGATAGTCCCAGGAGTTCCCCCAAACACTTCAGTGAGAACTGAGTACGAAGGCAGTTGCCTGACTCGGTAAAATGCTCAATGAAGT
>JAULKJ010000014.1:2580800-2592814 GCA_032355405.1 Rubia balearica
GTTGCATAGAAAGTTGCAATTGCAAGAATTGGAGGAGATAATAAGAGAATCCTATGAAAAAGCTGAGAATCCTATGATAACGCTGAGATCTACAAGGAGAAGACAAAGGCATGGCATACCAAGATGATCAATAGGAAGGATTTTGACATAGGTCAAAAGGTCCTCCTATTTCAATCTCACCTTCGCCTATTTCCCGGCAAACTAAGGTCGCGGTGGATTGGCTCCTTTGAAGTGGTGAAGTTATTCCCACATAGTGTGGTGGAAATTATGGATCGAGCTATAACGGACCACGTTTGAAACCTTACCATGAAAGCTTTGTGCCAGAAAGGTAGAGGATGTTGATATTCTTGATCCGATTTGTGAGTAAACCTAGAAAGGGAGTAATTCATTCCGAATTAAATAAAATTGGTTTTCATCATCCAGATAGTCATTCGTGACTTTCCGTCGATGTTGTTTCAATTTGGTTTTTGTCGTTGTTTTACGTTATTTTGGCTTGTTCTTTTCACGGTTGTGTTTTTCCATGATTTTGTAGCAAAAGAAACTGCGATGCATTGGGTAAATGAAGGAATGACGGCCATGACAAGGAAAAGAGATCTTGGGATTCGGAGATAAAAAAAATTCAAGGATTGGGATGTAATTCTTGTTGCGGGTTACGACAAACAAGGGAAGCTTACAACTTCAAGTAAATCTTTTTCACGAGTCGTGACAGGATTCATGAAGCTTTAGCAAAAATGGAACTATCAGATGTCCTCTGTCGTGGGTCGCGATGAATTTTTTATGGGTCGCGAAAATTCTGTTTCGGGTCGCATCGCTACAATTGAAAAAAAAATACTTCTAGTAAATCTCTATCGTGAGTCGTAGCAAGATTTAAGAAGTTTTCTGAATTTTTCAGCTCCCAGGACCCTTCTATCACGAGTCGCGACAGTAGGTTGACTTTTGACCCTCCTTGACTTTGGTATCACAGGTCATGACGCTAGTATCGCGGGTCGCTACAAGATCCCGGTTTCAAAAACAAAAATGGGCAAAACACATTTTCCCCAAAACTTTTCCTCTTCTCCGCCAAACTCCTCTCAAAGTCACCGCATCTCCACCTATCCCTCCACCAATCCCTCCACCATTCTGGCCAAAAATAACCACCCTTACACTAGAATCCACTCCATCTCACTCCCCACATCATCTACACACTACAAACACATCTAAATCCTCAATAAATCCAAGAATCCAAAAACCATAGAATTTGGGAATTTTTCAAAAACTCATTGCTTGAAGATTGGATTGTTTTTGGGCTTGTCAATTTCACTTTCATTTACTCATATTTGGTACAATTCTCAATTAAATATTCATGAATTATCAATTTTGGGTAGTTTCTGTGAATTTGTGAAATTATTGAATCTTGTGTTAAATGTTTGTGTTATTTGTGTGGACTTGGATTGCTAATATTATGAATATAGCTTGATATTTTTGTGGGCCTGATTGATAATGCTTATGCTAATTTAGTTTTTTCCAAGAACAGTATAATTGTTGGAATTTGGTAGTTATGACTAGACATGGTGTCAATGGTTATGTTGTGTTCTTAGAAAAATGCATAAGTATTCTTGGCTATAATATAATTTTATTCTGATAGTACATTTGTAATATATAGCCAAGCATGGTGTGAATGGGACATAAGTATGATTGATGGAATTATCTAGCATTGAAATATGATTGGATTATTATGTGTGTTGACATATGAGTGTTCTTCATCTTTATAGTTTCCTTTGTTTGAATGTAGTCTGCCGACTACATAATTGTGATTGTAATGAATAATTTTTTAAATAATGATCGGATATTTGTCGCTATGTGTTAGATATTTTCATGGGTCAAATTCATAGTGGTGATTGCATGATGGATTACGATATTCATTTAGACTACTAGGGTTTATGGAAATTGTTGATATTAAACCTAGTGTTATGAATTCATATGTACACAAGTTTGACGTTGTTCTCTGTGATTTTAGTTCTAGATCATATGGCACCCAAGAGATAGTGAGTCACTAGGGGGCGAGTTCTTTGCCAGCACCTCCACCTCCTCATCCAGTTTCGGAGCTGACTCTGAATAAGTACATGGGATTGCGTCGTATCATTGACGAATATGCTGAGAGATGGGACCGATTGGCCAAGCCTCCCAGAAAGATTCAGGAGACTAACTTCATTAATGAAGGGTCTTTGGAGGCCCTAGGAGTGAGGGAGCCAGTTAGTTGCCTCCTCACCAAAGGAGGACTCGGAGGCTTTATGAGCAAGAGTTCACCTACTTACCCAAAGTATACTCTCGAGTTCCACACCACAGTGAAAGTTTTTACCACGAGAAGGGATAACCAGGTAAGAGAGCAAGCTTGTGAGAAATATATCAGGTTCCATTTGAATGATATATTCTATGACCTTCTCGGAGATCATTGTGGGCCTGGAGCAATTTAATCCAGAGATCCCGGCCCAATATAACGATAATGATATCGTTGTTTGGCTAGCCATCACTAGGAGATTCAAGGATGTTCGGGAAAGGAACAACCTGATCATCCACCTCGTTCTTCAATTTGTGCATTGCTTCTTGTTGGGTACTCTGTTTGTTAGGCCGAGCTGACTTATGTCTTAAATGAGGATATCCAGCCTCAATGGTATTTCACTAGAGAGAGCATGGGCTATGGATTTTGGACGGAGTTCTAGGTAGAAAAGGTTGTCCATATGGCGAGAAAGTTTAGAGGTGACGAGATCTCGATGGGGACATGGTCAACCTCCTAGCATAGCACTTATATATTGCAACTCCACCAGACCTCACGCGTATGGGAAAGGGTGATTCTTAACTCATCACTCTAACGAGGATGCAAAATTATAACCTGATTGAGAACACAGTAGTACAGGGAGCTTGCCACTCACTGGTAGAACGATAAGGGTCCCATTTATGAGACTTTCTCAGCCCCAGCAGACAAATCTGGAGCTAGTCATACTAGTGGCAGACTTAGCCATAGGTCCAGATTAGGCATGTCGAGCTAAATTTGAGCAATAGTTGATCTAGTTGCTCCAGTTACCCCTGATACCCATCCTAACCAAGGAGGGTGTTTTTCCCTTCCCTCAGCCTGCCGCACTATCTTCCCTTCCACAGCATAAGGATGAGCCTATGCATGGCGATGTACATAATGAGTATTCTCCGCCTCCACCAGATTTCTACACCTGACTGATGCATACAGTTGAGGTCGGTTTCTGCTGCCGGGATGGGATGATTATGGAGCACAACACCTTTTTATACCAGAGCCTCATGGACATGGATGAGGAGATTGATCATCTCTTATCTCAGGTGTAACATATGCAAGTGCACATGGCCGCGCAACAAGCCTGGATCCTGAGGCAGAGCGACGCAGGGAGCGGCATTGGATGAATGTGTATTGGCTACATCAGTACTAGCAGTGCTACAACAGATATTCCCATGGTTGTGATGGTCCTTCCTATTCTTAATTGTGAGTCATTTTACTTCCCACTTTGATTTTTATCGTTTTATGCCTTTTATATTTACATTGAGGGCAATGTAATGTTTTAAGTGTGGGGAGGGTTTGAATGACTTAAATGCATATAATATTGGATGTTTTTTGCTACTTTGATTGGAAAAAAAGAAAATTTTAAAAGTTAAAGAAAAAATATAAAAAAATAAAAATCAAGCCCGTTAAGTTGAAAACTCATGAGGGTAATTTAGGCAACATTGGGGGCCCGAATAAACCCGAAAGGGCAGCGTAGGTAAAAACATGGTTGTAAAAATCGCTAGGCGGGCCTAGGCGGGAAGGGCACCGCCTAGCGCCTAGCCGATTAATCGGGGATTAATCGGTCTAGGCGGATTTGTATTATTTTATTATTTATATATAATTAATTAATATAATAATACAAAAAATAATTTTAAAATGATAAATTTAATATATAAATAATAAAATAATACAATTTCAAGCCCATTTACGGATATGGCATCGAACAAATGGGTTTCAAAAGGCTTCTTTTAAGTTAAAATTTTAAGTTAAGTTTTGACCTGCATTCGATTTATTTGGTTCAAACCGGTTCGGGCAGGTCTGGGCAGGCCTAGGCGGGATTAGGCGGCCCTAGGCGGCCGCCTAGAGGCCGAGGCACATAATCGGACCGCCTAGGCCCTATGCGTGGCGGAAGGCAGGCGCCGCCTAGGACCGATTTTTAGAACACTGGGTAAAAATGAGAGGCTAAATGTAGGTGAGATGTGAGCCAAAGAAACATGATGTGTGGTTAGGATAAAAACCCGAAAGGGCTCCTAGGTAAAATGAGAGAAAGGGAGAAAAGAAAATAAAAAAGGAAATTTTGTTATGAATCTAGAGTCATAAGGTTGCGATGGACATATGGATGAATCGGGTAGCCTAACATCATATGATAAGAGTTCTCGGGATTGGATGAGCTAGAGAGAAAACGAAGAAGGGTTATGAAATCTTGATTCTTTGTGTACTTCATTTTAGGTTGATATACTGGTATGAAGAAGTATATGCTTAAACCTTTGATGTGGTTTTTAATTCATTTGTGACATTGGATTTTGGGATTATCGATTCAGGATTTGGACATGGTTTTTAGGTATTAGTGAATTAATAGGTGGTAGGTTTGGGTAGAATTAGGAATTGGGGTTATGGTTTGAAAAAATTTCATTTAATTTTTGATTTTGGGATTTATGATAATGATAGTTTTTTTTTTTGAGGTATTGATTGGGGGAATTTTAGTGTTAGGAGGTGAATGTAAGAATCTCTTTGTGATCTTGAATTTTTCTTACTCGAGGACAAGTAAGGTTCAAGTGTGGAGAGGCTTTATGTGTTCATTTTATGCGGTTATTTTAGGATATTTTGGACTTATTTTTTGTATACTTTTGTGCTCTAGATCTTTTATTTTGCCTTGAAATTCTCTTAGGAGAGTTACGAGTGACTTTTGGACTCTTACTACTTTTCTAGAGAATTTTGTGTGACGAGGCAAAGAAATGATGATTGGAGGATTTGAAGACCATCCTTTGGGGTTTGAAGAATTGAGGAAGTGAAGACAAGAGAAGTAAAGTGAATATTTTTGAACACTTGGATGAGAAAAGTGAAGAAATGAAGATGCAGCATTATGTGTCAGTCGTGGGTCGCAACGCATGTGTCCCGGGTCGCGACAAACTGCTGCCTTAGCCTACTTTATGCCTTTTCTTGTACTATAAATACCAACTCTTATCCTCTCATTTTCAATCTCTTCTTCTCCTACTTTCCCTCTTTCGAAACCCTAGTTTTCACTTTTATTTCATCTATTTTCATCTTTGATTATGTTGGATTTGCTAATAACATTAGTATGAACTCTAGTAGCTAAATTTAGTCTTGAGCAATTGATTTAAGCTTCCTTGCCTATGTCTTGAGAATCGTTTCCATCCATTTAACGTTTTGACTATTATGCATTTATGGAGCTTTAATGTTGGTTGTTGATGTCATTTTTGTGATTTGAAGTTTGATGATATGAAATGCTTGTATGATAACTTGTTAGGATTTGTTGAAAGTAGAGCTAATTTCTCCTCTTTTGACATGGAATCCAAGACCATGAATTAGAGCTTATAATTGGGTTTATGATGTTATAATTGTTAGATGAATATGATGATGTTAAATTCTTTGTCATGTTTATTCTAAGGTAGCAAGTAGGAGAAGTCATAAATGATGAAGTTTCTTGATTATTCTTAGTAAATGCATAAACTGGCTCAATGCTTAGACATTTGGTTTAATGCTTATAAGTGTTACCAAACTTGTTGATTCTTCGTATATAATGCCATTAATGGGAAATCTTTAGGCATTTCTCGACTAAAGGGGTTATATGAGGTTTACAAGAGATGAATTCACTCTTGTAAACTATTACCAAACAAGAATGGAAGGTTCTTCTTCACAATAAGTAATCAAGGTAATAAATAGGTTGTGGGTTCAAGGATAAATAAGAAGCTCGGAAGTAGGTGCCCAAGGTCCCATAATTTTTGTTTAATTCACCCTTTGTAGTTTGTTGCATGATTAGTTTAATCTCTTGTTTATGATAGTGGCTTTGTCTTTATAATACATAACTTAAAAAAACAAAACCAAAACCCCCCTCTTTAAGTGATTTTATATGTACATATACTAGGTTTCTTTAGCCATCGCACTATTGAATTTGAGAAAAAAATGGGTACATTTTTTGTCGAGTCGATAGATAGACCTCTTTCGCGGTGCTAAGGGAAAGCAAGAAAAAAATAGATTTACCAGCGCGTCTTCTTTTGGGTATGCAGGTACTAAGAGTCCTCTCACTACCAATCAACAGACATCATCTGGCCGGGTGTTGTCGGTATCAACAATGAGAAATAGACAACCAAATGGAAACAAATAACTATATATACTGATATTTCTTAAATTTAAACCGCTAAAGAGATAATGTAACTTTTGTTATAACACTCAATGTTCTTTTTCTTCCAATTAAAAATTGTGTGAGATCACATGCACAATATGATGTCTTCATGATTTTCCATTCGACAAAATAACTTGCATGCAGTTATCACTTCAACACGAGGTACAGACCCTGACCAGTGATGAATACATGACTCCAATTAGTATCAAACACACACTTAATAAATCATTAAAACCATAACACATTTCAGTGTTCTAAAACTAAGACAACGATATAAAATAAAACTGTAACAATTAATTATACTAGTATACTGCACAACTCAAAACAGAGCAAAGAATTAAGGGTTGAAAAGATGCACAACTTCCATTTTACTGTATTTAATGTTCCAACACCTTCAATATTAATCACAAGAATTTGCCAATTAGGAGCCATGTAAACCAAACAATACAATAAATAGCCCTCCTGCATGATCATAAAAAGATTTGGATTGTTATGTGATGACAAAAAGATTCAGATTTTTATGTGCTAAAACCCTTGACTCATCCAAGATAGGAGAGGGCTGGTGGAATCTTATGCCTTTCTAATGACTCGATGATATTATAGTAAATCATACATTAGTTTAAAATCACAAAACAAAGTCCCGAACAGTAGATGCGGAACATATAGATAAAACAAATAATAATATAAAGATAAGACATTAATCAACGAAATCAAATAATAAACTTACCAGCAAACCATGAAAATTCGAGACACTTGGCACGGAAACCAATGGAAATAACCCAGGGAGCAAGTGATGAATTAGGCAAAGGAAGAAAATCAGTCACAGTACCAATGCCCAATAAGAATGAAAGGAAAACAATGTAACTAATGTCTGTTGTGTCCAATGTGAACACAACTCAAGAAAACCAAGGGTAAGCCAGCTGATTGTGTAACTGAAATAACATATTGATACTCAACCTAATTACCAGAAACTAAAATAACAAATTGAAATTAAAATAACAAATTGAAACTAAAATAACAAATTGAAACCAAGAATTTTAAATAGCCACCTGGCATCATAATCTTCAACATACCACATTTTACTAATCTGCTCCAGATCTTCACGACAAGTTGTCTTATAAAATTAAGACATAGAAATATTCTCTTTACAAATTTCTTTATTATGTACGGAAATCTATCCTTATTAGGCATTACTTACTGTGTCACCTACCTGCTAAAACATGAACAAGTGCCAAAACTTCCTGTCCAACTGGAGAATCTCCAAGAGCCAAGGCTTTGCAAAATCACAAAGGGGCTTGGTGGCATTTAGTTCAGTACAGTGGCCTGAATCAGAGAATACTGAATGCCAAAATCATGGAATTTCACTGAAAACTGAAGGTAAAATCCATTCGATCAAACCACAACCATTTCACTATCTTTTGTTTAGACCCTTAGCCTATTGTTATGCAATTCACTGGAATTTAAAAAGTCTGGAATGGTGTGACATCATCAAGTATGAATATCAAATTAGACTTTCACTGGTCTATCTCAGCTGACTTACCCTAAAGACCAAGACTCCTACTAACCCCCCAACCCTCCTAAGCTTATCAGCGAACAACATAGATTGTACAGCAGAATATGATTTCAAAATTATTAAAATGATAAAATTCAGAAGCAAAATCTTGTAAACAATTGAAAAGGTGATTCGAACAAACTACTACTCACTCAGTTTTTTTCATGTAGATAATATAAACATGAATATAAAATTGAAACATTAAGCTTTCTGAAGGACTATCAGTATTAGATAGCATGTTAATAAAATTTAAAAGTATTGTTCTTAATTTTCAACTAATCTGAGCAAATAGAAATAGGTCCCCCATCTCTCATTCGTACCGCCTCACGTTCCATAACAGATAAATCAGCTCCACTACTTGTGCTAAATCAGTTTTATTCATTACAAGGAATGAAACCCTGCCAAAGAACTTGATCTAAGTTGACTTACTTGCATCCATCCATTGAAATCCTTAGTCGGTGTCGGTTCAGATACATTATCGACTTCCCAGAAAAGGGAGATTTACCATGGATTATCTTGAAGGATATGATAGCAGAAACAGTGATAAGCAGGTAATAGAAATCACAAAAGATCCTGATTATAACTGTGCAATAGCCAAGCAAGACACCCTCATTCACTACAATCAAAAAAGCTAATTAAAACAACAAGAAGAATGTTCCTCCCACCTTTTTTTGTATGATTTTTAAAGACTGAACTTTGTTTTATGACAAAAAGATAATCATTCTCAACCTTTTGTTAAACTCATTACTCTTTTCTCTCAATTTCCTCTCCACATTAAAAGAACTCAAAGTTAGTGTGCAATAACAAAAAAGCACATAAGTTAGATTATTATCAACACAATATTGAGAGATTATAATGTAGGAAACATTGATTGGAAGTCTGAAAGTGCAAGGACAGACCGTAGAAGTTGTGTCGAAATATTTTAGCAAATGGTAAATTTGAGAATGATTACTTTACATTAATGTACATATTTAAAAATAATGCCGCAAGAGTAATAACATTGTATAACGGCAGCAGTTCAAATTTCAAATTTACCTCGATCATGTGACTGTCGTTGATCTAAAAATTAAGTTTTTCTCCACGTTTCAAAGTAAACTCTTTGGGTGGGCCATGCATGTCCTTTGGTCGAATTAGCCTGCCATAATGCACCAGCACCTCCTCTGGCCTGATAAATCTGTACATTAAAATGGGATTTTAAATCAGAACGGAAAAGGACATTCACATCATCATTACATACTGCTAAAAAGATAATACAATAACCAAACCTAAGATATATGTATGAAATAACATAAGACACTGACTTATAAGGTTACCTACATTATATTAAACTAATTATCGCAGCTCGACACAGCTATAAAATGGTGTACAATTGGGCCTGCGAGATGAACAAACTGCTTGAGAAACTCAATAAACTTAAATCTCTACAGAAAATATTTTTAAAAAAATAAACAATAACATTCTCATCCCTGCATCTATTGCTACAGGTCTGCCAAGGTGGTTAAACTCTAACTCAAGTTCCTCGATAGTTTGACAATTAGTGATAAAATACCAGGTACTCGAGCCATTACAACAAATTCCAAGTGGTGCATTATAATGAACCATTATAACAAATTCCAACTCCTAATGGCTTTATGTATTGAGAACTGCTTGATGGCATAATATACCTTGGAAAGCAGCTTGGCGAGATACTCAGAACCCATTCTACTGGCAACGTTTTGTATTCAGGATTAGTGGCAAAAAATCCCTTTCCCTCCGCCATACAGTAAGCATGTCTACCTCCTTGTTTATGTCAGATTATGAACGGTTCACAATTCCAACCCAGGAATTTTTCATGGGATACGATATTCCTTCAAGTACCTTAATCAAGAATAGTAATTGCTGAGAAAGGGATAGCATGAAGTACTAATTGAAATAGAATCAGGCTTCCATCCATCTGTGATGCATGAATTCCGCTTAAATGAACTGGCTAAATCACAAGAAACTTACATCCTATGCATTTGTTCCTTTATCCATCAAATCAAGTTTGGTAAACACGCCAAAGGTTCGGTCACCTGTTAATAGTTGAATTAGTTGGGTAATCAGAAGACAAGTTACAGAGCAAAATTGTTAAGTTCCTGAATGCTAGTGAATATGTCTGAACTATGCAATAGAAAATACCAGCTGGATCAACTTCACGTACAATTTTCATAACATCTTATGTGGAGAGGTATTCATTGGAATAAGTAATGGCTAAAATAATTATGTTATGCTGCATACAAACCCCGTTGAGCAATCAAAACAAACTACAAACTGCCAGTGTCCTAATTCTAGGAATGTAAAAGGATTCACTTGTGGTTCAAGGGTTGGATTTAGCTTAGAACAAGTAGTAAAAGGCAAAACAATTTGGTAAATAATCACACAAAAAAAGTTCCCCATCCTTGGTAGCGACATCACAAAGGGAGAGCTTTATTGTACCTTCTCGACATATGAGCGAACAATATTCTCGATTTCCACTACTACCATCTAGGCTGCCCTTCTGGAAGTACACAACAATATTTTAAATATGAAACCGCACAGAGATCAAAATTTTGGATGAAAACATCAACCATTTCACAAAGATCATCAGAACCCAAGTTAGAAAATCAAAAACAGCATCAACAGATTACAACTCTTCATCAAAGCAACAACCATTTCACAAAGATCATGAGACCATCCCAAAAAACCAAAAACATCATTGAAAAAAATCAAAACTTTGAATCAAAACAACAATCATTTGACAAAGATCATCGGAACCCACCTCAAAAAACCAAAAAAACATCATAAAAAAATACAAATTTGGATTAAAACAAACACATAAACAACAAAACAGCAGACCTCTTGTGACCATAATTACGATATGCCTCTCCTTCTGCTTCCCAACTTATTCTTGGTATTGACTACTACTCCCACCAGTATTAGTATTATGGTTTACCTTCTTCTTCGCACTCTGCATTGTCTAAACTCTTTGTCCACCGCCGGTAATCCCCCGCTCTCGCATTCTGAGTATTTCATAACATTAGTATCGGCACGAACGGAAAAAAAATCTTGTAAGTTTGTGAGACATAAAACAAACACCTTGCGTGCTAAAACTAAAACTGGAACCCTAACAATAAAATACCACAAAATAGAAACGCACACAAAAGTTTGAGTTCAACATCGCATGGATCGAATTCATCAAGAGAAGATGGAAAAAATACCTTGCAGAGATGCTCCCTTATACCATGAAGACAAACCCATACCAAAGTTGTAAACCATGAAAGCACAGGGTGAAGTTCCACAATACTATTCACTTTCGTAGGCAGAAATTTCATCATCTACGGCTTGGGAACAGGCGGAAGAAGCGGAAGTTTTGCAAAAAAACACTTTAAAATTTAGATTCTCTTTTATAATGGAGTAGATATGAAGGGTATATATGCACATTCTAAAAATCGAGATGTATATATGCACTAAACAAAGACCCTGAAACATATAAAAGCATTTATCCTTTCATTAAATTTTTTTTTTAAAAGTATTTTACTCTTTTCCATTCAGACTTCGCACCCATATTACGTGCGTTTATAAAGTTCATTGAAAGTACAATTAAATTGTATGATCAAACTTGCGATTTTTTGAATGTGAGATGTAATAAGTAGTAAAAATGAATAGTAATAAATAAATTGAAATCAGAGGAGTTTTATTACCCCATATAGAAAGTGTATTAATGGCAACGGAAAATGTCAATTTTATCAGAGGTAAAAATTGTGATAGATTTTATAAGTGTTTTGATTATAACCTAAGTACCCTTTAGTACGAGTAAAAAATGTTTATTTAATAATTATGATCTATTTTGGAAGAAAAGTATAAACTGGTCTACCTATAGGGGTGATATCGAGCCGAGCCAAGCCCGAGCTTCCCAAGGCTCGAGCTCGGATCGGGAAAAAAATGACCAGGCTCGAGCTCGACTCGAGCCTAACTTTTGTGTTCGAGCTCGGCTCAATTAAAAGCCACAAAGCTCGAGCTCGGATCGTTAATTTGTTAGATCCCAATCCGATTAG
>JAULKJ010000014.1:2642266-2658401 GCA_032355405.1 Rubia balearica
TTGAAGTTAATGGCTCACAGGGTTAGATTGACACATACATCATAAAGTTAGGGTTATTTTGACACTTTTTCATTTTGCAGGGTAATATTGGCACTTTCAGCCTAAATGCAGGGTTATTTTAGCACTTTACTCTATATAGTAAGTTACAACACATAGTCAAGCTAGAGTTTTTCCGTCGGAGCAATCATCTCCCCCACCGTGCTTGACTTTTTCCGCTATGTGTGTTCTATTCTTTGCTCTGCTGTGTTCTTCTATCCTTTTTATGGAATTATTGTTATAATTCTTTGATCTGGGATGCTTTCTTGTTCTGTTGTTCTTTGCTTCAAGGTTGCCAGAAACCTCAGGTTTCTTGCAATTTTTTTTGCAAAATTCAAAAATAGAATCTGAATTCGGAACCTATTTTAGACCTCAATTTAATGTGGGTTTTGAACAACCTTTAATCTGCACTAGTGATTTGAAAGTCAATTTTGACCAGAAAGATATCACCCGAATTTGATATGACCGAAGTCAATTCAAAATCCGATTCTAATCTTAGAAATTGACCAGAACCCAAATCTAACACGACCGAATTCAACACAAAATTCGAACATGAATCCGATAATCTAGAAATATCCATTATGCACGTTTTAAGGAAATTCAATTTATTCTGGGGTTGAATGCGTGGAACTTATTTGACATTCATTACTAAGTCAATTTATTTATAAAAATCTCGTAACTCAAATTATTATTTCAAAATATCTTTTGATAACAATCATCAATATTCTCACTTTGGTATAAATAAAACGATGGATAGTTAATATATTAAAACCAAACATTATAAATCTAATAAAATTTCATATAAAAATTTTAATAAATTTTAATATGAAAAACTAAACTACTTAAAAAATAGTGGAACAAGAAATAGGTGTTTTCATAATGTGTATGTTTACCCAATGTAGAAAATGACGACTAAGAAAAATCACGCTAGTTTCAGAATAAATGAATTGATGTTCGGGACTTAGGGTTAAAGTGTGAGCTTTTAAATTAGAAATTAGTTTGTAATAAGTGAAGTGATTCATTATCATGAAAATACTCTACAATGTAAAGTAAAATTAATGTGGAACCCCTCCCTTTCACGAGGACTTTCTAATTAGAACTAATGGAATTATCTTCGCGTTTCTTAAATTGTTCTACTTCTTCAATGACGCGGGACTATGGCTGTGTGGTTTTAACTAAACATTTTTCTCCTTATTTCATGTTCTCCGCAACTTTTCTACATTTCATTTCAATTCAGTGTAAAATTTAATTTCGTAAAATTTAACTTAATTTAGCCACACATTATTATTATAATAATTTAAATCAACATCTAACAAAAATATTCTATTATAGGAAAAATAAACTATATTAATTAGACTAATTTTTCCATTACAAATAGGAATTTAACTAGCTACTAGAGAAAGGCATGAATCTCTTAACCAGAAAGGAGCGTTAACGGCAGTTAAAAGAGAGGTTAGAGGGCGATTCTAACTAATAGAATATTAGATAAATTAGAATCAGGTTAAGAAAGAAATACCCTTTTGGATTGGTTTTGTATATATCTTTTTCCATATCTGATTCTATTTTGTTTACCCTTGTACTCAGTATATATATGAATATACACAGTCACAATGATTTGTGGGTTTTACATTCTATCATGGTATCAGTCAAGTTTCAATAAAATTCCCTTATTTTTCTTCCAAAATTTCCGTCGCTCTTCTGTCTCGTCCGATCGCCGGCCGCCACCCACCCGCCACTACACCGTCGATTCCGACCGCCTCACCGTCGAACTTGGCCGATAGGATTTTTCCGCTTCTCCACGCGCCCTCACGCGCGTCCCGTCGCTGTTCCATGAGTCGGATTCACGCGCCCTCCGGGCTTCTCATACGTCGGCGTCCGTGAATCCCGCTCCGCACTCGCTGCTCAGTCCCTGCACAAGAGTTAAATCAGTCGTCCACTGTCATTCACAAGCTTGCTGTGTGTTTGGTGCAATTTGATTTTTCAATTGTGCTCGGATCTCTTCACGATATCAACTGCATCACCATCGAGGTTGACAGTTCCAACTACTCTCACTGGCATACTCAGGTTTCGTCGGTTTTACGAACTGTCAAATTGATTGGTTATGTTGATGGTTCGCTTAAGTGTCCTGATGCCTCTTCGAGCTCGTCTTCCGATGAATCCGATGACAATGTCCCCTTCAAAGTTGATGCTCGAGAGATCTGGATTCAGACAGATCAGCTTGTTCAGGCTGCTCTTTTTTCCTCTCTGAATCCGTCTGCAATGTCGGCAGTTGACGGTATGGTCACTGCTGCTCAGGTATGGGATGCCTTAGCTACTAAATATCAGAATAATTCTCGTGCTCGTCGTCTCTTTCTTGTTGATCGTCTTTATGGTGTTCGTCAAGATGATCTTTCTGTTCAAGAATACTATGCTCGTTTTAAAGATATTCTTGATGAGTTGCGTGTTCTTAATCATCCTCTTAATGATGAGGATGTTGCTGTTGTTTTTTGTCGGGGTTTAAATGATAAGCTTTCCGACTTTTCTGCTGCCCATATGGTGAAAGATCCTTTACCTCCTTTGTACACCATTGTGGCTGATGCTGAGGCATTGGAATTTTCTCTTAAAACTCGCTCCACTGGATCTGGTTCGGCACCCTCTGCTTTTACTGCTTCTCAACAGGGATCCGGACAGTCCAACCGCGGCAGGGGAGGCCGTGGCTCTTGGCGTGGACGTGGTGGCCGTGGGCTGGCGGAAGTGGTGGTGGTTTGAGGGCAAAAATGTCTTAGCACTTATAGGTTTTTGGTTAAAGGGCATTTTAGTCATTTTATATGTGGTCAGCATCGATCAATGCTAGAAATAGTGTCTTAGGGTTATATTGACACTTATGTCAACTAGTTTGGATTGTTTTTGCACTAAAAATTATTTGAGAGTTATATTAATATTTAATCAAGTAGGTTGGATTATATTGGCATATTAAACCACCAGAGAGAGTATAATATTTAATAACTTAAGCACGATGTATTTTTTTAAAATTTAAATAGTACCAATTTACATTAAGTAACTGTTTATTCAAATTGCATCAAATGTTTGTAAAAGAAGGTCATGATGATATCTTGATTAGATAATGGGAAGTCCCCTTTTAAATTATGATTCATTTCTTCTTTTCATGATGAACAATAAATTTGCTGATGGATCTTCTTATCATAAGTTAGTGATGTCAAGCACAAGACCCACAATACAAAATGTAGAATGCACAAATAAAAGTTATAGTGATTATTTCATTATTGATAGAAAAAATCATTTTCTTAATCATTATATGATTAAACTAATATACAATAACTTATCATATTCATCACATTATATATGGGGGGGAATCATTTTTCACAATAGGAACTTGTTTTTTTGGGGGGTGATATATAATATACTTGTAGTGTTGTTTGGAGTGAAAGTATCATTCAATGGCCATTTTTGGGTAAACAGATTTGCTCAAGTATCCACGGAGTATTCATGCATTTGGGGTGACGTCGTACCCTTGAATAATGGGGCAGTAGCCCTGCTGATGAAACCACACTCCCACACTTGTAACAACGATTGGACCCTAGGCTTTTGTCCCGAAGAGTCATTTCAAGTTTTCAACCAAGGCATCTTTCAGCATCTGAGAACCAAACAAGTGTTTTGTTTCGGCGATATCTCGTGTGGGCCATGCCCATCGGCAGAACCAGGACAAAATTTGAGAGGTGGTTATGAATTACACTGGCATTTCCAAGGCGGACAAATTTCTTTCCTGGGCAGAATCCTTTTCAATTTTAATGAGTTAGGGAGGACAAAAGCATGAAGAGTTTTACTCTCTTAGTTCGCCAGAATTTATCGGGGCGGCCACACCAACTCGCTCCGGTTTAGTTCTGCCACTAGCCGTACCATTCAAAAACAGTATTAGAAACACGACTCTTTATGGGATCTGTGTGAAAACGAGCATATATTAAGTTGGCAGTGTATTAGTAGCGGTTTATGCGTTTTAAAAGTGATTTAAAAGTCTAAAAGCAAATATGTTCAAATACGTGCAAAGATTGGCGATGAAAGAACCCTGAGATACAACAAAAACCATCAATACAAGATTTTCTACAAGACTGCAAGTGTTACAGAGTATATATAGCCTACACTATCTCATTTGCCATATAATCTACAGATCTATTTACTACGATATTACCACTCCCACTGGCGGGTGGTAAAAAATGAAAGAATTCTGTATATGTCAGCTCTGCCACCAGTATCTTCTCCCGTCGTGCCGGGGTAACAAACAACAGCAGTGTTCACCAAGCCAACTCTACTGTTTACATGGCAACTGTCTTCTCCAAATCCAGTAGACTAACCAAAGTGCATCCCGGCCGATCTAAAAGAACTGCTCGAGAAGTTTGGTAGCCGGGAAATTGCAATGAAACCGGCTGCAAAAGCAGCAACTGAAGCCAGAACGAATGCTGGTATGTTCCCGCCACCAAACATGGCATCCCATGGGCCTGCCCCGAGGGACACAATCATCTGAAAGACATAATTACAAACAGAACTATGTGAGATTCATTAATATCCTTTTCATCAGAAAATTGCAGCAAGCAAAGATTTTGGGATTAATCTGAAAAAACATTAGTACCTGAGGTACAACAATTGCTAGATTCAGTACTCCAATGGCCAAGCCTGTAAAAATCCAGGCACGTAATTAGTTTGTTTGCATCATATTGGCAGATCATAAACATAATGATGACGGCTTCCCATACCTTGGCCACCCCCGGAATCAGCAGTTAACTCAGCCGTGACAGAGAAAGGAACACTGTAAGTGACCTAGAATACAGATGAGCAAACATGTAAGAAAGCAAAAAATTCCAAGGTGCTCTTTCACAAGAAACTCTCTATGGAGGGGAAATTTTGACTGAGAACCTTCAGACACTTACGGCTAGAGGTATGCCAAGAAGACAGAAAACAATCAAGGATGCGATCTTGGTCGCTGCATTTGCTCCAACAACATGTTCGAGCCCTTCTGATCCTCTAACAGAAGCCAAACTAATGATAGCAGTTCCCGCCATGCAGACGCAGACGATGAAGTTGCTTGTAGCCCAAACTATTCTGGGGCCAAACCACTGGCACATGGGTTCAATAAAGAAGGAACCAATCCCTAAAACAACCTAAGGAGCAAAAAATTCCACATGACAATGATTTAGGATGAAAATTGGGTCAACAATGAAATCTTCAGAACTATGTGATTGTTCTCCCAGAATCCAGGTAGATATAAAAGTGGAGATGCTAAATTGGAGTCTTACAGAATTCAATAGCAAACCAAATGCACCTTCTCTGACACCTTGATCATAAGCTTGAACTTCAGCTACATCTCCATTGGGATCCCCGTGATAAACTTCTCTTCCCATCCAATCAGTGTCGAAAAGGAAAAATGGAAACCAGGACAGCTGATTGGAAGATTAGTCGCAAAGCACAGAGAGTTAGGTAACAATCAAGAAAGATGAATATTGCTGGTCTATTTACTGGAGGTAAATCTGATATAGTTATCATTTGGAAAAACTAACCCAGGTCAAAGCCATTACAATTAACACTGAATGCATGGCTGGAGGTAATTTCCGCAAGCTAGTCAATAAATGAACCAAAACGGCTCCAGGGCTATCAGCAAAATTTTCAACCACATCTTCCTCAACCTTTTGGTCTTCATTCCTCAAATCATGATTATCCTTTGAAATATTACCGTTTGAGCTTATCTCCAGTGCATTATCCGTTTGCACCCCTGATCTTGATTGGTTAAAGTCACTCCGAGGGGAATCATCTAAAAGTGGAGCAGAGTCTGACAAATTCTGAGATTGCTTTGGTGGCAATGGAACCTCTTTGGCAAAGTAGAGAGTAACAAGCGTACAGAGAGTCAGGAACACCTAAATCAACCCCACTGTGTGTTTAGATTTGTTTAAATGCTATGTTTGGAAAACCAACCATTTCCATCTATGCAATATCAAGCACAGCTGCACTATCTATAAAATCGTTACTCTTCCAAAAATAATCACGAATAATCATGATGGGGTAGATCCTTGTTCCTAATCACGCGTTCCTTATCTCTAACTATATGTTCCTTTTAGTCTTAGGAATCTTTCAATTTACAGCCTTAAACTATCATCTAGCAACTCTACAATCCAGATTCCAACTCTAAGATTCGTTCCAATTCAACCTACACTTGTGCTACATCAAATCACATATCCACCAAAAAAATAAAGAGAAAAAACAAATTGGGCAAATATCAAATATGGAGAACAAAGAGCAAAAGAAACTCTATCAGATAATTTCATCACAGAACACTTTCAACTTTGGCCCAAAGTAAAGGAGAAGTGATTCGAACATAAATCAAATATCATAAACCATGCACTGTGTCAGGTATTGTTTGACAGTTTGGCTTAAATCCAATTTCAGCCACTAATAAATATATTCCTGATGGCTAACATGAGTCCCGACACATTAAACAGGCCTATGTGTGAAGTGATAAAAATCATTAGTATGTCATGAAATCACTAAGCAAGACGATTATTTTCTATTATAAATAACCTTCTCTATAATGTAGCAAAAATATTTCCTCTCCTTCTTCCAAGCTCTTCATAGTTCTCCTCTATCCTGACCCATTTAACTCATCTTCGGGCTGTTTTAGTAGTTACTTTGTCACAATGCAACAAAAGTCAGCATGAAGGACAGACTTTGTCACCTTGGATGCAACTGCTTTATTGATCTTAAGTAAAAGAATAAGAGTCCTCTCGTAATTTACATTTAATAGGAACAAATTATGACAAATCTAAAATCAGTATTCAGCCTATGCAGATCAGGAACTCACCACAGCAACCAAAAATGCAGCTTTAAGATTTCCACATGGTTCACAGCATGCTCTACTCAACAGAAATGGAAACCATCTAATGAAAGCAAAGAGAATTGTTGATGGCTTGATATAGATATGATTTACCAATTAAAAAAAAACCAAGAAGAAATTCTAAAGGAAATACTATTGTACAAAGCCAAATATCTCACTTGTTCCACTTTCCACTAGCTCCTGAAGAAAATCCTAGAATGTTCCCAACAGCCATCCATGAGCAAAATACAGCATTCGCTGAATTTCTTTGATCAGGGCCTACAATTGAGAATACAACACCTTAGTCATCTATAAATCAGAAAATGGACCCTATAAGAAATCCTTTAACCCAACTACAGAGAGAGAGATTACCTGCCAAATCAGCCAAAAGAGCTCGAGCTGGACCCTATAAGAAAAATCATAGGAGTTTGAAAAAATTAAGGAAGATCTTTTATCAGTGGTAAATGATTTTAAAATTATTCGTCAAATCCAGGAGCAAAAAGCTTGCCTGCACAGTGTTGTTTGCAAGATCCAGCATCCAGAACCCCAAAATAAACACAATTGCAGCCCACGTACGAGTACCTTTGAATGTGCTGCAATTGCATGAGTTAATGAGTTTACATTTTAAATTTACTAAAGACAAATTAAGGATTATAACATGCAAGAGATACCTGCAGTGTTCTTTTGAATCTCCTAAAAAGTATCCTATGTCTGCAGAAAACCCGATTAATATCACCTAAATGGAAAATTCCAATTCAGTGGATTCCACATAGATAACACCAAGAAAATATCAGTAAAAGAGGGACCCTTACAGCAACAGAGATCATGAGAGATCCAACAAGAATAAACGGCCTTCTCCGTCCATATTTTGATGTGCATTTGTCACTCCAAATACCAACACAAGGTTGAACCTAAAATTCAAAAAAGAATCTGAAAATTTGACACTTTGAAACTTTGGGTAGATATAAACAGCCAACAAGTCTTTTCTCACACCATTCCAAGTATATAACTATCCCTTTTTATAATGTGAATGAGTAAGAAAATGAAATGCTTCTTGAATCATAACTCTTATATCATTTGGTCTGATAAAATGCTAATGGTGCTCCAAATTAAAAACCTTGGCTATAGCTGTGTTATCCAAATTGATATGCAACAAAAATACAAAATAACACTAGTCCAATATAGGATCAGTTTCAATCGAAATCAGCAAAAAGCGCAACTCGCCACGCCGAACACATGAAAAAAAAGGGCTAGGGAACAACGTAACAGTTAACTTCACACATTAGTCACATGGAAAAAGCAGTCATCATCCTAAATCCAGTAAAATCTAATGATGGAGAACTTCAATTCCGAAGGAGAAAAATAACAAAACAAAAAACTACTAGTCTTTAACATACCACGAGACCTGTAATTGGGCCGCAGAGCCAAATGAAGGAAGAAAAAGCATGTTGTATACCAAGCGTCTGCAAAACGGAATAAATTCAAGCATTAAATGAGAAAATTACCGCAGATAAATGTACATGCAGATCAGTAATCAATCACAAGAAAACAACCTGGATGTAAGGCGTGAGAAGAGAGAGCTGCAATGCCCACCCGAACTGCACTCCGGCGGCCACGCAGCAGCTCAGTATCAACCTCACCAGATTCCCCTGCTTCACCGGCGCGCCTCCGTCCGCCGCAGACGGCGGCGAGGAGTCGGCATTCCCGGCGGAACGGTTGTGATTGGAGGTCGCGGCCCTTAAACGACGTAGTTCGTCTTGATCGACGCCGACGAGCTCCACCTCCTGCTTCAAGTTGCGGTACGGAACGCGGATCGAGACCGCGTCCATCCTGGCGCGGAGCGGTTAACGGAAATCGGAAAACTTCCGTTAAAAGTAACGGAAATCGGGAAGAATATTTGGGGAAGTCGTTGATGTAGTCTGAATCTTCTATTCTTCGTCTTCTTCACAGAATTGTCTCGTTCGGTTGGCAGGTGAATGTTATTGGGCCGGGTCAAATGCTACTGGGCCGGGTTGAGTAACTTGAAGAATTGTCAACGTTCAAACGCTGGTGTTGACTCTAACGTTTCAAAGATTGAGACAGAATGTGTACGTGTACCGTTGTACCTGTACGTGTTGCTTGACTGTGGTAGGAACTTTGTGTAGTTTCCATCTGACCTGATTCAAACCGATTAGATATGGACTTTGTTTGGCAGAAATTATAAACTGTTTTGCTTATAAACAAAACACATTTTACTATTTGGTAGAGTGCTAAAAAATAGATTATTTTGAAAGCAGATTGGGGAAAAAGCAGAATTAATCTTCTCTTTCTTTCAAAATAAGTATGTTTTGTTTACAAATACAACTCTGCCAAAAAGAGCAATGATCAAGTTCTGCTTGTGTTTAGATTCAGTTGGGTTATAAAATCTTTATTCATAAATTAATGGTGCTTTTGCAAAAGGTCTCGGATCATTTAGGTTGTTTGATCATTTAGATTTCGTTATATATGTGTTAGATTAAAGGCGGTTGCGTTAGATTATTTAGGTTTCGTTACATTCATGTAATACTAAAGGTTTACTACTTTTGCGTTGGAGATATTTTATTTTGATTTAGCAGTCTCTTTGTATTATATATTACATTGTAATAGAGATTCATTCAAGTGAATCCTTAAGAAGTGGAAAATAGCATCTTGTAATGGAAAATATCAACAGTGCTTTTGTTAAAGACATTTACTACATCCCCATCAGTATTTTGAATGATATCTATGGCAGTAAAATTATTGGATCTCGTATGACAGGATCAACATTTATCTTATTACTGATATGGGCTTCAAATATCTTGAAGTGGTTATTTTCTTTTGAAAGAAAGGTATTATCCGTTGAGTGAACCAAAATCAATCTAATTTTTAAACTTTCCCAGCCTAGAAATGAGCATTTCCATTCGCATTCGAGTACATAACGTAAGAGCTAACCGGAATCCACGCAAAGGTAAATGTCAGGGTTATAGTTTTGCTAAGAATCCATATCTACATTTATGCACACACATTCACTAGTTCGCATTGCGGTTACCCAAATCAGAAGCAGCTTGTGCAGCTTTGTTCAAAGCGCCCGAGAGCCACAGTGCTCCCTTGGAGAAGTAGCTACTGTTAACCACAGCGGTTGCAGCAGAGGCAGCCGTCCTGCCTGTGGCGTATACAGCTGACTTTGTTGTGCTGGTCACGTGGTACTGCTCATCGACTGATTTCGCTGCTTCAACTCCGGCACAGATCTTGTCAGTCAGGCCAAATCTCTCGCTCAGCTCCGCGACCTTGGAAGCTGCTGTGGCCGACACCTGATGAGATTCATCAAACGCCTTGGCTTTGGTCAATGCATCTTTCCCCAGTACGAAACCCCTGGCTAGCATTGTCTTGACTACATCCTGAGTTAGGGTGATGGCTTCCCCAGCTGAGGAAATGAACGGACTCTCTGTGTGCTGGAATGAAAACATTCGTAAATGTACAGGGAAGAGGAAAAAACAATTCGAAAGCAATATATAATACGTACACTTGAACCATTTTCATCAGTGTAAGTCCATGTTGAGTGTTTCCAGTAATCATACTCCTCATCATAGTGTCCCCAACGAGTTATGCAGACACGTTGATCCAAGATTGTTGCTCCCTAAAAAGGCATGCAGTTTGGATTGATAAATGTTCGAATCTATGCAGCTTCAAGGTAGAACAAAATAAATCACATAGAAAATGCAAAACAAAGATAGCAGTAGCTCTTTAGATGAATGCTACATGCGTGCACTTCCCAGAAACACAGAGAAGCCATGGAGGGAGATATCAATAAACAATTACGTTACCATATAAAAATAAAATACCACGCAGGCCTATTTCCACACAAGCCAATGATACATAGGATGCATCAAAAGAATGAGACCAAGCTAGAATATCTAAAGCTACTAGCTATGAACCATGAAAGAGCACGAGCGAGCAGGTAATGCTCTATAAAAGCTACATGCACATAATTTATTAATGGAATAGAAACTTTAAACACAAGCTTACACTGAGCAAGACAGCCGTCTCTAGAGCATGAGGACTGTTGAACGTCACATATGCTGTGCTAGCATATTCACCAGCTCTGCTTTCAAAATACGAGCACGAAGAAAGTTACTATGAGAACAATAATACAGCTTAATGTTTAGCTGCCAAGAAACACTATACTATGTCGACTATCGTCAAAATTTAGATAACCTAAGGCACAGAGAAAGTCTCATCAACTAAATCCAATATGAGCCAAGACAAAAGGACCAAAGGATGGTTGGATTGTGCAGACCATACAAAATCCCAAGAATTCATTTCATCTAATCGCATACAATATAAACTAATGAATTTCCAAATTGTATCCTCCGAGACAATAAGAAAGTGGACCGAAATCATTTCATCTAATCCCATACCAATGAATTTCCAAATTGTATCCTCCAAGACAATAAGAAAGTGGACCAAATTCACCATCACCCTAGCCTGCACCAGTGCCATAGCCAGATGAACATGCAGAATAAACTGACCTCGCAATCTCAACATGATCAATTTGCCCACAGAAAGCAAAGAAGTCCCTGACATCTTTCTCTGTCGCATCAGGCGACAGACCGGTAACCTCCGCAGTGTAACCTCAGGATTCATACTGAAAACAAAGAAAAAAAAAATAGAAGTCAAAGACTCACAATTACACATCCAGAAAAAAAAAACGAGACAAAGAACACATCCAAAACAACTTGTTCTGATATGACTCGTATGAGCATGAAGTAAACGCACACAGAGAATACACAAAATTCATGTACTCTTCCTAAGTTAATAACATCAAATTCCACGCAAAACAGCCAAACTCAACCAATATATCTCAAACAGAACCACGGTTATCAACTATTCCGATCTCCATACATCCTAATTGTGCAACTAACCAAGAACCCCGAAAGGATCTCACCATTTCAACCAATAGTTTCTCTAAGAAGTCGCCTAGAGGATAATTCCTTCATATAAAAATCAAAATTACGCAACAAAATTACAGAACCTAATAAATTGAACTCACGTAACCAACCGCCACAGTAGCAGTGCAGAATTAAACAAATCAGCAGTATTAGAAATGAATCACGCCGAACAACAATATCAAAGGCGAATTAACGAAGATATTCACATGAACAGAAAATTAACATGACAAAACAGAATCTCACGTGCAATTTCTGCTTTCACGGAAAAAAGGATGGATTTGTTGCACATGTACCTTTGAACTATGATACGCTTTTCTGGAACTTCTGAGAAGCAAAAACAGCTCTTCAAAAACACGCAGTATTTGGTGAACTGTTTGAATTTGAGGGCATTATATAGTTCCGGCCTTTTATTGTGGGCGTCAATGTCGGTTCACTGATGAAGCGGATAATCCAGATGAGGATTACGCCTGAGAAAATGCCAGAAAAGAAACAGCTCAGCCAGTTGGGCTCACAGCCGCCCCCAAAAAGGCCCACTTTCCGCAAAGCCCACGTTTTCCGGTGGCAAATTAAAATTTACGTTTCTCATATTATCTCAGGGATAAATGGGAAGATTTTTTTTATAAAAAAAAATATATTCAAACAACCAAATTACATATTAATATTCTAATCTAGAATTTAATTAGAAAACACCACCATTGAATCTATTGAAACTCAGTGGAATCTGAAACTCCATCCATTTGAATAGTTAGGGATAGAATATCCAAATGCTGCACCTCCAACGAATCGCCGCCCGCAACCACCACGATCTCACTATCAAAAAATTGTTATAATATTCACAATTCTTGATGGGGTGTGTTTTGAAACATGAACCTCTCAATTATAGAGAGTGTGATTTTACCACTAAACCAGACACAATTTACTTACTTTAGGATGATTAATTAGGTTGATAAAATTGCATATTACCATAGCTATTTTTCTCTCATCTTGATTTATTTACTTTCTCCCTAAACTCTATGATTGTATCTGGAATTTGTTCATTTTTACATTTAAGTTTGTTACAATCGATAGGTATCAAAAGTAGGCTTTTCCTTGGATATGTGTGGATGATGATTTAGAAATGGAGGTTAATTTCTCATTTTTTGGTGGTAAGAGATTGAGTATTAATTATTAATTTCTCATTATGAAACAATTATTTTACTTTTTAATAATATATGGAAATGTTTGAGCATTAACTATCTGCCTAAATATGATTGAATCCGAATATTCAAAAATAAATATTTGAACCGAACTCGAACCAACACTTAAATAGTGATATCCGATAGAAGATTATTACTGTCATTGTTTGATTCTATTTCCCCCTTTTGAAGACGTAGACTCTCTACGAAAACCTCTCCTCCAAACCCTTGCCGCCACATTCTTCTTCTTCAATCTTTTTCCCATCTTCCTATTAGGGGAGATGGGGAACAACAGTTTATTTTAATTTATGTTTCTGTTATTCAATAAGTGTGAGATTTATCTCCACAGATTAGTTTTTATTCTTCGACTTGATCGATTAGATCGTTGTGTTCATGATGGAAACTCGATTTAGTTGTTCATGTTGATGTATTGTTCTCGGTCTGCTTTACAGATCGTGTGTTCGTAATTTCGTTTGTGCTTTTGCTTTTGGATTTCCATTAATTTGGATACGTCAGATCTGTGTTAGATCTGCGTCAGATCTGTGTTTTTCAAGGTGTTTACAGTTTGGACAACATAGATCGTGGTTAATCAAGTGGTGTTACAGTTGTAGAAGATCCCTATTTGGCGCAGTGATATTGATGCGTGATACGTTCCTCTTTGCCAAGTGGTCATGTTTTGCGCAGGAAGCAAGTTAATATCCCCGAGGGCGATGTTATAGTTTTTTATTGAATCTATGATCTGTAATAGTATAGAAAATCAGTCTGGTTAACATGTAATATAGATATCCTTGCAATATGTTAGTTATTGCTAGAGGTTAGTTAGGTTGGATGTCAATTCCACTCATTATAATCGCTGCTGGGAATTTTTCCCAGTATCTTGGAATGATTGATATTTTCAAAAAAAAAAGGAATTACGAATCAACACTTGATTATATTTTTATTTTTAATTTTCACATAACTTGGTGATAGAATAAATAAAATACAATGAACTAAATACATTGAACCTAGACTGTTCTATAGATGTACAGTATCAATCATGATCAATCAGTGGTTATGATTTCATATCTTGATTAATCTCTTGATTTATACTGTACATATATAGAACAGCCTAAGTTCAATGTATTTACCTCACTGTATTCTATTTATTCTATCACTATATATTTTATCTAATAACGTGTTAGTTTCAATTTTATACACACTAATTTACATTTAAGGAAAAATCTTGGGAAACACCGTCTTTCCATAGGTTTATGGAAACACGGGTTTAATAAGAATAATAAAAGATTAAAGGTATTAGTTGCAATATAAAAAATTTATTATGCAACATGCAGTAGTTATAAAGTTTATAACTCGATTCATGCAACCCAAAAATTTTACCTTCATTTCTTCTAATTTGCACTTTCAACCTTGGTCTTTACATGAATTATGGAAATATCGTCTTTTAAGAGACGGACTCTACATTTGATATCAATTTTAAAATAATCATTTACTTATGACTGTTTGTAAACAACTCGTACTAAAGAATTTTCATACATCAATTATCTTTTACATTCGTACATATGTCTAACGGTAATTACATTCACATATAATGATAACTAATGTAACATTTTATAACTACAATTATCTGAACATGTGACAAATATATTTAAAGATAACATACGGTAATTAGGAGTTGGGGCACTATAACTATATATAAGGTATAAATATGATTTCCATTTGAAATAGATGTTACCCTTTTAATGCAATAATGCAATAATATAAGGTATAGATGTTACGATTCTAATTAGCATTCTTAGTCATTTAGTTGTACTTTTACCCAATAACTTGATTGAATTTGAATAGCCGCCTTTACCCTTTTTTATAAACATTCCCATTTATAGTTTGACACTAATTAATCAATCATTAGTTGATATTTCATAAATAAATTAAATAATACTTTATTTTAATTTTTACAGTTTAACATGTCATTAATTAATAAATTTATGATTAGAATTTGTGAAAAAACTTAAATAATTTAGGGGAAAAAGGCTGAATCAATTAGAAAACAAAGAAATCAAATTAGAAGAAAAGGTATTCATAAAAATTGAAAAAAAGAATAAAATAGAGCAAAATAATCCCAACCATTAATTTAAACTAGGGTTAATGTGAAGCGTTAATAATTTAGGCCTTACTATAAAAGCTTTTGAATGTTTGCCTCTCTCCTAAAACCCTATTTCTATCTCTTATCTCTATCGATCTCTCTCTGACCTCTGCACTCTTGCCAACTGAACTCACTCATTTTCTTTTCTTTTTTGCTTTGTGCTATCATTCACTGATTTTATTTTTTCTACTCTGCCTTCAACCACCTTTCGCCTTCAACCGCTAGCTCTTCGCTTTCCACCTTCAACCGCTAGCCTTCCACCTTCCACCTTCAACCTCTAACTGATTTTATTCGCCGACTGATCTCACTCATTCTCCTTTCCTCCTTCAACTGCTAGCTCTCCGCCTTCCACAACCAGCTCGCCCGTGTGGATACCATATCTAAAAAATTGGTTGATTTAGAGCTAATGTTGTTTTATTTGGTGGTGTTGTCTTATTTTTAGGATATTTTTTAGGATTGATGCTCTTATTTGGCTGATGTTTTACTTCTTCATATAAACACTGGCCCTATTATAAGCTATGATGCACGAGGACGGAAGTTCTTTTTTCCTTTTGCATTTTTTTATACTTTTGGTTTGAAAATGGTTATGTGGTGATGCTATGGTGTTGGAGATGGTGTTGGAGATGTTTTTTGGGAGAGCTTTGTTCATCAACTTTCAGAATTGTTGAGTCATGTGACTCAAGCTGAGTTGTGACGAGTCAACCCGAGTCTTGGTGAGTCGGGCCAAGTCAGGGCCAGTTCATCATTTTCAACCAGGTATTAATATGAGTTGGTGTATTTTTTGACAGTATTTATCCTTATACCCTTGTAGTTATTTTTTGTTCGACGAATTACTGATGCTTGTAAAAAAATTATTCAGGCCACCATCTTTCTACTTGGAAAAGAATGAAGAATCGAGATTTAAGATTTTGGATGTAATTTTTTGTAAATACTTTAATTGGGATTATACCTTTTTTAGAGTTTCAAATTAGCAAACAGATCG
>JAULKJ010000014.1:2691840-2709458 GCA_032355405.1 Rubia balearica
CCTTTTCCATAAAAGTAGGGATTTACCATAATTCCATTATGCTTCTAATTCTGAATCAAATATTGCGAGATATATCCAATTTCCATAAACCAAAACCATCGCAATTACTTGATCAGTAATTCTGTTTTCTGTTTCTGCAGTGTGTTCCAACATGGCAGGAATCAGTTTTCACTTAGTTCACAAATTTGCCTACACAATTAATCCATGAAATGTATTTTTTACTTTACAAGTTTGATGCAACGTGGCTCTCATATTGTCCAAAATAAAATTGTGTGATTGGAGTTTAAAAAAAGTGTTCAGCTGGTAATGATTGCATAATACCCATTTTATACTCCATTGCATTTGTTTGGGTTAAATACTTTTTTAACCCTGTTTTTAGGATGACAGTGCCAATATAATCCTGCAAAACGAGAAAGTATCAAAATAACCCTAACTTTATGATGTATGTGTCAATCTAACCCTGGAAGTCATTGACTCCAATAGTCAACGTCAGAATTGGCTGGATTTTTTAAGGAAATGAAAATTTTACCCCCAATTTTTTTTAAAAAATGGAAAAGATTTAAGTGCCTTTTATTCTTCTTCTTTTCCCATTCTTTTTCTTCTTTCTACCCTCGTTCCCCCATTTCTTCTTCCTCGCTAGCAAGCTGCAACTTGTTCCCCAATTTTTCCTTTCCTCGTTCCCCCATTTTATATACAAGGTGGAGATTTCTATGGGCTGATGTCCCCTCACTTGACGTTAATTTCGACAAAATCACTAGTTTTAATGTTGGTAACCCCAATAACCCTAGTAACTGTAGTGCAAAGGGTACTGAGTTTGCTCAAATTGTGAACAAGATGTTACTTCTCCGGAATGCTGAGCGCCTATACAAATTTCGGCTAGATTGGTCTTTAGCATCCAAACAAGAAGTAGATTGTGCTAACATATGGGTAAGCTACGCTATTGCTAAGAAATTTCGGCACTTAGATCTTGAGCTTTAACCGGAAGCATTCGAGGTGAACATACCTTATCAAAACAAGTTGCAGCTTGCGGGCGAGGAAGAAGAAATGGGGGAACGAGAAAAAAGAAGAAAAGGAATGGGGAAAGAAGAAGAATAAAAGCGCATTTAACTCTTTCCCAATTTTCTTTGTTTTTAATTCTGGGGTAAATTCATCATTTGGGCCAATTCCGGTATTGACTATTGAAGTCAATGATCCTCAGAATTAGATTGACACATGCATTATAAAGTTAGAGTTATTTTAACACTTTCAGCCTAAATGTATAGTTGTTTTAGCACTTTACTCTATTTGTTTTATATGCATAATCCAGTACATACATAGTAGTACTTCAAATCTTGCAGCTCCAAAAGTTGTAATCACATGTTTTCCAGCTAACATCACTTGTATAAATGCTGGATTTCCCCTATAAAAATGAATAAATTAAACCTCCAATATGAATCAGTCCAACAAACATGATTACAAATAATCATCAGGAACAAAATCTTCCAGTGTATAAACTGTATGATCATGGTCAGCTCATTAGATATCATCAATCAATGCTTCAGACCAACATGCATCATGTGATATGATTTTAACTGCCAGCTTATTATTAATATATTCCCATGTAATTTAGAAATAATAATTTGTCACACATGACTATGATATACTGGCATCATACCTATCGAAATTTTAATTGAGATCTTACGATTCTATAATTTTATAAGTCTAATAACAAAATTAATTTCACGATCTCAGATCCTACAATCTTAGGTTTAAAAAAATCAATTTTACAAAGAAAAACATAAAATTAACTTTGTAAATATTTTTGATAATTTTTCCAATCAATTGTTTAAAAAAAATTCTACATAAGTTGTTGATTCTATAAATTCTACGTAACTTATTTATGCTGAACTTAAATTATTTGTGTCAAATTGAACTTATTGTTAAGACTGCATAGCTCAACTCAACCAACATTAGTATGATATTGTCCGCTTTCAACCAAGATTGCACAATTTTAACATTGGGTTCCTCCCAAAAGATCGCATACTAATGTAATGAGACTATAACTTGAATAATTATCATTTGCGCTATCCACTTCAATTGTGGGATTTTGGTTGAACACACCCAACAAATTTTTCCCTCTAACCGAGGACCTCACAGCGGTTATGCCGCCACACCTGCGGGATAAGCCACCTGACAACCGCTTTGGTTGTGCAGACTTTCGACATGGCGCACACGCAGTCCTGTCCTGAGCACAACCATGATTGTTATACCACTTTGTTGAGTCTGTATAGCCCACTTCAACCAACATTAGTACGATATTATCTGCTTTTAGTCGAGTCCACACAATTTTAATATTGGGTCAATCCTCAAAAGACCTCATATTAATGTGGTGGGATTATCCCTTATATAGTGATCGATTGCTCTCTTAACTTCCGATGTGAAATTTGGGTTGAACACACTCAACACTTATTTGTGTTGAACTGGATTTATTTCTTGAAAAAAATTAGGAAAAAAAATAAGCTGGCAAAAACACAAAACTGAACTAAATTTGATTGAGTAGATTGAATTGAGCTTTAACCAAGTGGAGCTGAACTAAACCAATTAAACTAGAATGGACTGAAATGAATTGAAACGAAATAGATTGGACTGACCTAGACATACAATATATAAAAATAGTTAAACCTAATACTCATATGTATGCTACCCATAGCAGTATTGATTATGTTATAATAAGATGGCATTGACTATTAATTGAATAAAAAAAAAGAGAAAAGTGCCTTTTGCAATTTTACCTATTTCACAAAAGTGCCAATATAACTTTTTGTTAATTGAAAGTGCAAATATAATTAAAGATAGTTTATGTAAGTGCAATTTTACCCATTCCAGCAGTTTAAGGTTGAATTTAATTGAAAATACTATCTACCCAACTGGAAAAAAATAAAAAATAAAAAGACAGCAATTACAATTATGACCCCAAAACATATTCTTCTTCATTCTTCTCTCTATCCTTTTCTTCTCTTCAACCTGCCGCCGGACTCACCCTCACCACACACTGCCACCGCCTCTAACCACCGAGCCCTACCATCACACACCGCCCACTACCACCTCCTCCAGCACCCTCTACCACAACCAATATATTTTGGAACCCTCAATCAGCAAACACTCGGGTCATCGCTCACCACCACTCAGCCTTTGATCAACCATGTTAATGGCATAATCCAATCAGAGCTCTATATTTTCACCACCTTTCGGCAGTACGCACCGATCTCCAGTGGTAGTGGTCTGCTCAGCCACCGCCGACGTCAACTCCTGAATGGGCTTCGCTTCCTCCAGATCTGCAAATCAGCCCTGCTCCGACCGCAAGTCAGTTCATGAGTCAATTTTCTCTCGTACGAGATAACTTGCAAAAATCCCAATATCTCGTGAGTAGCTATAGCGGGCCGAGGCAATTTTCTGGAAATATTATATTAGGCGGTTGGCTAGGGTTTCAGCAGGGCTTGGTTGTGGGTGGAATCAGCGGGATTGGGTGTGGGGTGGTGGCTAGGTGAAGGCGGCGCAGAGAGGGGTGGGGCTGGAAGTGGTGTTGCAGCTTTATTCTTGGCCGGTGATGCGACTGGATTGAGGTGGGTTGATGGTCGGGTGTATACTTGTGGGGTGGAGGTGGTGAGCTGTGGAGGAGGTGAGGGCAAAATTGTATTAACACTTTGAAATTTTAGGTCAAATGGCATTTTGGTCATTTTATATGTGGCCATATTGGCATTTATGTCAACTAGTTAGAGTTGTTTTTGCACTAAAAATTAATTATTGACACTTAGTCAAGTAGGTAGGGTTATATTGATTAATATAGTAATCACTAAAAAAAATTAAAACTGAACTTATTCGTATTGAACTTGACTTATTCATAAATGATGAGGGAAATAAGCTCAACCAGTAACGTAGGAGACCGTTATAGTGTGATGAATGCCGAATAGGTAATGTTCCAAGTCATATCATTAACAGTAGGTTGAGAGGAGAAGTATAAAGGCATAAAAAATGGCTTTTCATGGGAACAATGTGGCCAATAGGGATAGAAAAAGATGCCAATAATTTAATTTTCCTTCATTAAAAAAAAGGAGAAAATGAAGAGATGCCTAAATAAATAGGTAGCTTTTAGTCGCACCATAATGAAATTTAGACAAAGTGTGTAAATGGGGTAGAGTCAGTCATATAATGTGCATTGGGTAGTTGTAAATGACAATTTTGCAGAAGGGGGAATTGGGCTTTGGTGACGAATCATGATTTGTGACCATAATAATGGTATTTGCTTGGTTCGGCGAAATTCACGGTTTTTGGCTCCCTCACCCCCCTCCTCTTATTTATTCCTTTGATGTCCATCTATATTTTCATCAAAGCCCTAGAGGAAAGGACATCAATGGTCTACACTGTAAAGTTTATGAGTGGGTTCAATTGTGAATGGGCAGTGCCTCTTTGAGTATTGCCGACTAGAGGTTAAGGAGATTTTCGGGTTGGTGGTTTGGATTTAGATTTGTTAATGGCCTTGTTATGAGTTAAGCGATTTTATAAATGTAGCAAATTCCCGTTTGACGTGAGGGTACTGGTACGTGAGAATCATGAGCATGCGTCGAGGATCCGGCCCAAACCAGCATGTTCTAAACTCGTTCGGTCAGGTATAGGTCTAATTATTTGAGACAGTCGAATACGAATCGGGTTTTGGTCGGAGTTATAAAATAAATTTAAACTTGGGTTTAAAATATTAAGGTCCAAATCCAACTTGTGGCTCCTAAGCCTAACCATGTATAACTTTATATACTAGATCGATAAGAAGAAAACTACCACTGCCACTGGGCTGGATGTGCCGTCGTTAGGTCGAAGGAGAAGAAAATATGGAGTGGGTGAGCGGTAAAGTGGTGGAAGCGAACAGTGGCGCTGCGGCGATGTTGTATGGCGTGGTGGCCCTGGAGACATGGTGCAGTGTGGGTGATTGTAAGGTGGTAGAGGGGGGTGGCGCGGGTGATGAAGAATGAGAGAAGGGCATATCGGATTGAAAAATGACTAAAGACCAAGGCGGGAAAAAAGGTCTAAGGCGAGTGAAAATCCTAAAATTCATTTATATAGTGGGCCGAAAATTAATCAAACTCAGCCCATTAAAGGCTGTTACACAATGGAACCGCTTTTAATTAATGTTCATCAACCACGATTCTTCAAACACCGCCTTTGATCAATTTTAAACTGCCTTTATTCGATCCGAAAGTAGTTCTAAGTTTGGAAACTCATTCGGATCTCAATCAAAGGCGGTTTCTCAGCCTTTAATCAAGCTCTATTCACTAGTGAATGTGAATCTATGATTTTCATACCTATAATCTAAATTGAATTGTAATATAGTTATAATTTGGGAAATATACAAAAATAACCCTATATATTTCAGAAGTGCAAATATAACTCTGAGACAATTTTTAGTGCAAAAAACAACAATAACTACTTTACATCAATGCAAATATAATCCTAAAGACTATATACCGGCATTGACCGGCCATTTCCTGCCACTGACTAACGAAAATGAACAAAATGCCCTTTGGGCAAAATACAAAATTTTGAGAGACCAAAATGCCCTTCTGCCGCCTTCTCTGCTACTAGGTTTCCGCCACCACCTTCCGTCGTTGTTATGCCGGCCGATACTCCCCCCAAAGCCAACCGTTTTCCTCCTCCGCAAACACTTCACCTCCCACCATTCTCCGACCATGTCCGACGAATAGGAGCCTACTTTGCCACCGCTCCTCCTCCTGTCGGCGTCATCCTCAAATACCCAGTGTTCCCGACTCAAGAAGACTATTGGTCGGAGGACGCAATCCACACTCTAATTGACGCCATGGGATACCACTACTTGCAGCTCAACCGCGGCAGCCCTTTAATCAAGCTCTGTTCCTCCTCCTGTTGGCGCCAGTGCCTCTACATAGCTTCGAGAGGCTAGAAACAAAGCGAGGGGAACAACGATTCGTCTGCCACTTACGAGCTAGATAGGGGACGGTGGTGGAGGGGAGGAGAGAGAATGTACGGAGGGCGGCAAAAATGTCGTGACGAAGGTGATAATGGAAAAAAATGAAAATTAGGAGGGGTAACATATTTCATATTTTTCCTTTTTAATTTTTTTAACAGAGGTGAAATAGTTTTTTCATTGAATTCCGACCTAAATCTGCCGGAATGAGTATATTTGCACTTATACTTACTAATACTATCTAGAGTTATATTTACACTTTAAAGTATCACAAATTTATATTTACACTTATGTGAATTATGCAGCGTTATATATAGTTCACTCTTATAATTTTTAGGATCATAAGACTTAAATTCGACCCATGTCCATCTCCAATCAAAAGGGGAGGTTAGAAGTTAACAACACGTTTACGCTCATGCATGGTGGATATAGAAAAATGAAGAATAAAAGAAAATGACGTTTGCCTAATTCCCATAAAGCTTCGAAATCACAGGAATCTTTTGATCAATGTCACCTTTTATTTCCACTATAGTTAGCTGTTGATTTGGATAGTTGACTTCTCAATGCTTATCAAGCGTATAACGTTGACCTTAATTACAGGTAATTAAAGCAGCTTAGTTATTAATTTATAGTTCAAAGTTCTAAAAGCTAATAAACACGTGCACGCTCTTTAATCCTTTTAACTCTATCAGCTAACAAAGTATTTTGCGAAAACTTCCTACTGTATTTTACTGACCTCTGATTAAATGAGTCCGACTCTTGAAAAATGTTATTTTACATACGTTATAGAAAAATTAAGAAAAATTAAGATTTAAAATGTAAATTAGAATAAATTAAAATAATTTTTTTCGGATAATCTAGTCATATTGTATATTAATTTTTAATATTACATTTAAAACATTTTACCTTTCTATAATTTTAATTCAACATCGTCTTTTCATATTCCTATTAAAATGCGTCGTTTCCCAAGATTTTTCCATATTTAAATGGCAAACATATGTACCAAGGAAGTGGTTGTGATTTGAAAATATTTTTAAATTGGTCACGGTTTTAAATTTCAGATTTTAGTATTAAGTTTTCCAAGCAATTAATTTAAAGGATTATTAATGCTATAAAGTTTTGAAAAATACTTTTACAAATATATATATATGTGTGTGTATAATGACACTGGCGGAACTGAACAGGGGCGAGCTGGTGCAGCCGCCCAGGTAAACTCCAGCGAACTAAGGAAAAATACTTTTCATGTCTTTTTCCGCCCCGATTCATTAAAATTAAAATGGGAATTCATCTACTCAAGAAATGCCTGTATAGTTCTACCCCTCAAATTTTATCCTAATTCCGCCACAGTATAACGAGGGGCCTATACGTTTCAACTTTTTTTTTATATAGAAAGGGAATTTCATGGAAATTAATCATTCCAGAAAATTGGTATTGTTGATGAAAATGCATGTGCATGATTAGGGGAGTGAAAGATTAGGATTGGAAGACTATTATTCATTCTAACGAATTTTGCTCCTAAAAATGTTCCTTTTGTTGTTAACAAAAACTAAAATGGGACCTTTGACACATAAATCTGTAGCTAACATGCACTCCATGTCATGCATGACGCATAGGAAATTAATTATCGACGGTCCATATTTTTAAAGATAAAGTACATGTCACCCCCATTTTTGCCAAAAATATCACTTAAATGCTGATTTTTATTTTATATAAAAAAATGTCAAATAAGTTTTAGTGTCATAAAAAATAACAGCGGGTAGATGGATCAAATAACTAATTTACCCTTCTAAATAACTGGTGGTGATTACGGTGTTACTTTTCGAATGAAGATGAATGTCGGATTTAATAAATTACAAGTACGCGGATTCATTTTAAGCAATTAATGGAAAATATTTGCACGACCATATTGATTCAGCATATCATGTTGGCGGAGTTTCATCCTAAAACCAACTGATTAATTAATGGAATGACTGAGTAACTCATTAATTAATGCAGCATATACACGCTCATTGAAAATTTTAGGTGCAAATTCAAATTTAAGAGTTCATGTCAAACCTTTTGAGTTGATCACGGGGAAAGTGACATTTAAAAAAAATCAAAATTCAAATAACACTTTTAAGAAAACTCATAAGTGGTGATATGTTTATCTCCAAACAATTACTTTTAAAATTAATTAAACTAAATGAATATAGTACAATATACTATAAACATATTTAACTGTCAATATCCTTACCTACATATAATAACGACAAATGAAAAGTTAATATTTAAAAACTACTTGTTACGACGAATTAAACAATATCATATACGATAACATTGTTGTTCACATATCTATTCAAATACGCGGTCAAACTTTGATAGAGAATAACGTCAAAAAAGCAAGAGTGCAGATAGAGCTGAGGCGGAGGGAGTAGCTGCAATCTAATAGATTTATTATTCTTTGAATCTAAACAAGATAAAATTCTATTTTTGGAGGGCATGTAAAAAGGCAAATGGTGCACTTTTGCCCTCAACAAATTGCCAAACAAACATTAAGTGGCCGTAGTGTGAAATGTAGCTTTCTAGATTGCGTTGTTCTAACAAACATTTATTTGCCATGATGTGTGATTCCCATGAAAACTTTACCTTAAAAAACATTAACAATAGCATCATTTACAATTAACCTCGCCTTTAATCTTAACAACATCCTAGTAATTTTATTTTCACTGGCTACATAATCGTGCAAGATTTCATTATAAGTAGAAACACTAGTCGTGGAGAATTGTCACATGTTTAACGTGGAAAACCTTGCTCGGTACAAAGTGTACGGGCTCTTGACATTGATCTCGCGACCTGTTCAATTAATGAAGATTAGTCAAGTCATTCGAATTAATTATTATATTGGGGTGGAATGGAAAAGGCAACTACTCTTAATTAAGGAGTACTTGGGATAAAGACATTCCAACGAATTTAGATACAGGAGTAAGGAACGTTATCTGGGCTTGATCTGATCTGATCTGATCTGATCTGAACTGATTTAAATTGAAATAATATAAATATACTGAACTAAACAATCAGATGTGATCTGAACTGATTTGAATTGAAATAATATAAATATATAGAACTGAAATGGAATAATATAAATATATTGAACTTAGTTAAAATAAGTTTAAATACACTGGACTGAAAAACTGAATTCAATTCGAAAAATATTTGTTAACCAAAATAAAATTTAGATACCATGTTTTTTTAAAAAAATTATTTATTATACATGATTAAAATACCAAAAATCTAAATCATATTAAAATAGGGTAAAAAGACAAACATTTATGAAAAGAACTAATATAGATTGAACAACATTGAGCTCAACTCATTTAAACGGAACTGAACTGCATTGATCTGAACTAAATTAAAAACAAGTGTATTGAAAAATAGTAACAATGTGACTATATTAAGCTAAATTTCATTATAAGCATTCATGTTGAACTGAATTAAATTGACCAGAACTTAAATATACTGAATTTAACAGAACTCAAATGAACTTAAGTGCAAATTGACTCTTGATAACATGAACTTTCATATCAAAAATGAAAATTCTCATATCAAACAATTTTTTCCAGTTTTGTTCTTATTTTATACATGGACTTGTAATATTTTATTTTTGAATTTTAATAATTATCTTAATATAGCTTTGTTTATTGATTGTAGTTTATAAATTGAAATAAATATAAATATACTGAACTGAACTGAAATAATATAAATATACTGAACTAAAATGAAATAAATATAAATATACTGATCTAATATGATTTGAAATCCAAATAAACTCTAGAGAACAATGCCTAAGTGATAATGTTTTTTTAAGTGTTGGGGGAAACGTTCAACAAAAATTATCATCCAACTCAACTAACTTTTAACAATGTCTAATTTACTGTAAAAACAATTTGTACACGGTACATCGAGGATACAACACTTACCGTGTGCCCAGTTCTAACAGTAAAATATTTATTTATTATCCACTTTTTTAAGAATAATTGTAGGGATATCAACAAATATGAATTTAAATTAAACCAATACTCCCTGGGGATACAATAAAGTCTGGTATCCAGGGGTATGTTATAATATTTGCTGTAAAAATATCTAAATTACATATCAACCGTACCAACTGTCCGCACCGTATCCAATAAAAACTGTAATATTTCTATCTGGATATTAACTTGTTTTCTGCAAAAATCATGACCGAACATGATATTCACCACTTGCTGCAAAACACAATTTATGTTGTCCAACTTGTAAACACCTTAAAAACCACAAATACTATACACTCGTCCGAATAAACGGAATTTCTAATAAAAACACAAATGAAATTACGAACACACGATCTGTACAATCAAATCAGACAAAATACACCGACATAACAACTAAGTCAAGTGATCACAGTGAACACAACGATCTAATCCACTGGATCAAAAAGTAATACTTATGTATAGAGATATTTCCACACCTATTCAATAATATAAACGTTCAAAAAAGATTAAATGAAAAAAAACTATTATTCCCCGTCTCCCCATCCAATAATGGTTGTTTGGACGAGTGGATGGATAAGATTGGGAAAATGGGTGCCTCGAGGGATTATTGATTGTTAATAGTATGATTAAGTGGGTTAGTGCACGCCAGTATCTTTTTTTTTCTTTCCTGTGGGCTTTGGGTTGGGGTTTCAGTACAGTGGAGTTGCTTCATTTTCAAGTTTCTTTTATTATTAATTACTACTCATTGCCTTAATAAATTTATAATCTATTATTACTGTTACTCCTTAACTAAATTACATTTCTGTCTCATTTCATGATGTGCCGGCACGTGCCCTTGTTCGCCCCTTTCTTTTGGGTTTTCTCAATTTTCATCTTCCCAAAATTAATTATAATTTTAGGACTTAAATTTAAGTATTGAACACAAAGGGTACACACTCATCATAATTAAGAACCCTTTGATAAAATGCAATAATTCATCCATGCACAAATTTTAATGGAGTAGTGAAAAGATTAAAGTAATATGTTTATTTTATTATTTATTTATTTATTGATAGTTTCAATTTTATTAAATTAAACCAAAATAAAATTAAATGAAATAAACTGAACTGAACTGATGTGCAATTGATGTTAAATTAAAAGAACATTACCTTAACACAAAAATTAATATGAGCTACGAAATTAGTTAAAACAGCCGCTATATTACTCCCTCCATCTCGCTACAATTTAATTTTTGCACCGATTAAAAATCATGAAAAGCTTATGTATTAAAAACATATCATACGATAAATCTAAACTATGTCATAATAAGCTTAATTGCTTTAATCAATTAAATTATTTTTGTGGTTTTTTAACTGAGGCAAAACAAATAGTCAAAAAATTTGATAGCAAATTTACATTTTCAATCAGAAAATGGGCAAGCTGATAAAATCTTTTAATGCCCTTTAAATTTAAAAAAGAGTTCGTCTTTTGAAAGACGATCTTTCCATAAATCATGGAAAGACCAAGGTTTAAAGTGTAAATGAGAAGAAATGAAGATAAAATTTTTGGGTTGCTTGAAACGGGTTATATACTTTATGACTACTATATGTTGAATGATAAAATTTTAATATTGCAACTAAAACCTTTTACCTTTTATTATTCTAATTAAACCCCGTCTTTCCATAAGCTTATGGAAAGACGTTCTTTCCCAAGACTTTGTCCTTTAACAATGACACACTTTCTTTTTTGGGTTGTTTATTTTATATTGGCACACTTTCTATTTTTGGTAAGATTCCTTCAATTTTATCCACTCATTCTACTTTTTACTTTTTACATTCTACATTCAATTTCATCCACTCATTTTCTTCTCCTAAATTTAAACACTTACACCTAATATGTCATTATTAACGAAACGGAGGGAGTACTAAACAAATGTGGAGTTGTCGAATGCCCGAGAATAAGGGCCACTACCCTACACATGGCTTAGATACATACTCCAATAATGACACATTCACTTTTAAAAATTAAATTTAGTAAACTTTGACTATAAATATATATATATATATATATATAATAAATATATCATATAGAATATTATTAAATTCATCTAACATATATTTTTCTAAATATTATTTTTATACGGAATTGATATATGTAGTTAGAAATATTAACAGTCAAACATAATTATCGAATATCGTGAAAAATTAATTATGTCATTAATGCTGGGGTGGAGGGCTTATGTGCGGATCACTTATCTCCATGTGATACACTCTCTCTTTTTTGTTTTTTTTTATAAATTTGACAGACTTTACTTTTATGGCAAGACTCCGTTAATTTCATCCACTCATTTTACTTTTTTCATTCTAATTTAAATTTTATTCACACATTTAATTAATCTAAATCCAAGTATCTAAAATTATGGTGGTTCATCCAACGAAATGGAGGTAGTATATGGTCATTGTGGTTTGGCAGCTCCAAAGGCTACCTTTCATAACTTATACTAACCATCTTTCAATTTTCTTGTTTTTTATTTAAAACAATTTTTTTTACAATAACGTTCTTTTGATTTTTAATAAAATTCACTTGATAATATATCATTATTTTACTTTTCAAGTCTCAGTTAAATTACCCATCTAAATTCACGTATAAAATTAAAAGTGATAAAATTATAAAAAAATAAATAAACACTCCTTAATATAGCTATCAGAATCTCAATCTGAACGATTTCAAAAAAAATCACTACAATATCAGGATGTTACTATGAAAAGTCACTTTTCTGAAAAATTATAAAACTAACTCTAAATTCACTTGGTAATTCAATATATTGCTCTTTATTGTATAAGTAAAATTCACATACTGTACCGAGGTAGCATGGAGGTGCATAGTATATGTGTTGAATGTGCATTTAAATACTAATGGTTGTGTATACAATATTTATAATAATTACTACACAGTAAATAAAATAATGCATAATCTCACATAACAAAATGTACATTCTTACAATTTAAATTGCACAAAATACCCATGGGGATACGGTGCTCATGATACCCTATGGATACATACAATGTACCGTTTAAGTAATCTAGACATGTTGGTATTTATAATATTAATTCCTTCCGTCCCATAAGTTTTGGTATATTTTGATTTTTGGAGTTAACGATTCAACATTTAACACAGCTTTATTTATGTGTATTAATTTTTTTAAAAATATATATGCTATAACGAATTCAACAATAAAATGATCGAAATATAATAATATAATAAAATTATCGAAATTGGATTAGTTTGACTCCAAAAGTTAATATATATTGAAACTCGCGAAATAGTAGTTATTAGGATGTATTAATATATATTTTTTTATTAAATATTTGCTCACATTAACAATCGAGCAACACAAAATATTGGGAAAGACCATTTTTTCCATATGGCATATGGAAAGACGGAGTTCAATTAGAATTATACAAAGATAAATTTTTTTTATTTTCAACACTATTAAAAATGTATTATGCAACGTGCAGCAGTTACAAGTTTATAATCCGATTAATAAAACTCAAAATTTTTATTTTGATTTCTTTTAATTTGCAACTAAAACCATGAATAGAAAGATCGTATTTCAAGAGACAGGACGAATTTTATGAAATAAATTAGTACAAACAATCTAAATATGAAAGACATGATTCTTGATCAACTAATTTATGAGATTTATAACAAGCACAAGAAGCCTAGAACGTTCCTATCATCAAAATTTTAATTTATTTCAAAACCGACCCACAGATTCTGCACCATATGTTCGTGATCCCTAGATAAGATCAAACACATTCAGGTGGGTCTTAACCACATACCACCAAATTTCCTAATTAACCAAATTAATTAGTAATGTTTTCTCAATTGTGTGGTAGTAAGTATTTTATTTTGCAGTACATTCTCAATCACACATCAAACTTCTTACTCTCTTCACTCAATTATCTTTATACATTTTAACTTGCTAAAAAAATCAAAGCTAGATTGTAAATGTTTTTAAAAGTAGAGTAAATATTTTGTTTAATACACTTACCTTTAGTTCAATTCAATCGGAACAGTGCAAAGTTCGTAGTTTATCTGGGGAAGATTCGACATGAAAAATTAAAAGAACAATGCCTTAACTATGCATGACAATGTTTTAAAAAGAGGTCAATCCATTGAAAGACGGTCTTTTTATAAGTTATGAAAATATCAAGGTTTAAACTGTAAATTTTTGAGTTGCATTAATCGGGTTATAAACTTATAACTATGCTGTGTAATAAAATTTTAATATTATAATTGAAATATTTTAATTTTTTATAATTCTAATCCGTAAAGAAAGCTGTGTTTACCAAAAAAAATCCCAAAAAAACATGAAAGGTGATGTGAGTTCAGAGTCCATAACATTTCGCCATGTGCAGTGATAGGAGTCACATACATTTATGGATTTTAAAATAATCAAATAGTCCAAAACAGCATACTCCATGTCGCTCTTTTAGTGTCTTACTTTCTCTTTTGTCACTATTTAATGATGATTTTATAATTTTAATATCTTATAATGTTTAAAAATAAATTATGAAAATTAAATATTCTAAAAATATGTGTTACGATGAATGTAGCAGTATTTCATATGATATTTTTCACATTTATAAACTTATATATTTTTATAATACAAACAATATTAACTTTATTGATGAATAGTAATGTAAGACACTAAAAGAGAGGGGTGGAGAGAGCCAAAAGCAAAAACAGCGAGAGTCAGCAAGCAAGTGAAAATGAAACCATCATATTTTTATATCGATAAATTTAATTAATCTTTTTATGTGGACCAGTTTTTAGCTTTCGTATTTTTTTTTGCTCCGGGGAAATAGACGCAATACATTAGTTTAAGCTTCTCTCGTTTTTTAAAAATCTTGTGTAAAGTGCATTTTTAACTCTTTATTTTGGGCAAAATTGTAGAAATGGTCTTGTAAATTTTGAAAGTGTAAAAATAATCCTAAAAATTATTGACCAAAATGTCAACGGCAGAAATGGTCTGAATCGTTGAAATGATTGTTTTATCCTTATGTTAAAACTTTTAAAAAGATTGATTTTTTTTTTGTAAAAGACTCCAATGCCCTTTCTCTCCCATTTTCCTCTCTTTCTCTCCCGTGTTCCCCTATCCTCCTTTCTCTCCCGTTTTCCCCTCTCCTCCTAGCAATCTCCTCCTCTCTTCCCCTTTATCATCCATAGTGACTGGTACTCCGGCGAGGTATCTAGGGTTTACCCCAGTGGCAAGGTTGTTGATTACCGGCTCAGGAGAAGGTGTTGCGAGGGTTTGTGGATTCGATTCTTGGATTCGATTTGAAGGTTAGGGTTAGGGGGTGGTGGCACGGCCAGGGCTTTGGTGGCAGAGGGAGGCAGCGCCGGAGAGAGGTGATGCGGAGAGGGGCAGAGAGAGGCGGATTCAGACAGGGTTTTGAGGGGGTGGTGGAGAGGGGAGGCGGAGGCAGCGCCAGAGAAAGGTGACGCGGAGAGGGGCGGAGTGAGGCAACTCCGGAGAGAGGTGAGGTGGAGAGGGTGGAGAGAGGCAAATTTGGGCAAGGTTTTGAGGAGGGGATGGCGTAGAGGGGAAGGCGGAGGCAGAGAGAAGCAACGCCGGAGAGAGGTGAGGCGAAGAGGGGCGGACAGATGCGGATTTGGGCAGGGTTTTGAGGGGGTGACAGAGAGGGGAAGGCGGAGGTGAAGGGAGATGCGGAGAGGGAGGCGACGGAGAGAAGGAGGCAGCGGAGAGGGGGTGGAGGAGGAAGGCGGAGGCGAAGGCTGAGACGGCGGAGCCGAAGGCAGCGGACACGATAGAGAAAGAAGAGGATAGATCTGTGGGCACGGCAGATGAAGGGGGTGGCGGGGGGCGGTGGTCCTGTGGCGGGCCAAGCTAAAGAAGAAGAAGAAGAAGAAGAAGAAGAAGTGAGGTTTAAATAGTCTTTAGGTTTTCTATTTTAAACTTAGGGGTACTGATGTCTTTTCATTATTAATCAATGTCGGAAATTGGCCAGAGGTTAAAATGGCATATTTTGATAATTTTATAAGGCTACTTCTGCACTTTCAAATTTTACAAGGTCATTCTCTCAATCTTATGGGGTTATTTTTTATCAATCCTTAGTTTATTTTTAATTTAAAACCCACTATATTTTCATACCATTTTCCTTGTATTTCCCCAAATTTCAACATTTTCTCAAATTTTATCACTACTTCAACCATATTCTCATCACCCACGTCATTCCTCCTCCACTAGCGGTCAAGTGCCCACCAAATTAAAATTTCTAAGTCCGCATCTGCCGCCAATGATGGCATGTTAGGGAATTTAACTATTTCTATTAATCAGATTGGACAAGAATGCCCACATTTGAGGGATCTTCACATTAAGATATAGGTTGATTACATAAAGACACATAATATCAAATTCTAACCAATGACCTAGGTGATACTAAAAAGGAGAAAATGACAATTTAGATTCCCACTTTTCGGCGAAATTACAGGTTTCATTCCTCTTTTTGCACTATGTTTCTAAAAGGTTCCCAAATTATTACGAAATATTTTCAATTGATTCCTTTACCGAATATAACATGTTTTAATTAAATTAACGGACACGTTAACAATTACCGGGATTTTTAAAATTATAATTTAACAAATTTTGAGGTTAAATTATTTTTCAAATTCTCTTTTTCCAATTTTTTCTTCGATGCCTCCATCCTGTTCCTCCATCCTGTTCCGATCACCACCAATCCGATCATATTCGTTGTATCTTCTATCATCCTTGCTTTCCATGCTTCCTACTTCCCAATAGCGACACTATCATCATTAGAAATGTCGATTTAATGTTGACTCAATTAATTCAGCTAATAGTATATGGAAATAAATTGAGAACATTTCATAATAATGTGGGAATGTTTTGGCAACAATTTGCAAAAAGATGAATAAAACCTATAATTTCACCTAAAGTGGAGTACCAAATCTGTCATTTTCTCTATTCAAAAGGTATATAGACCATAAATGATCCTCTACTATGCAATATGATAAGCTCGACCTAATCCCACCAAACTAAATCCACCTTTCGTCACCTTATAATCAAATTCTACGAGCCTAAAATAAATTCATTGTGACACTTTCTTCATATGCAGCCCAAGCAATAGCACTAACTAAATGACCCATTCAAAAGAAAAATCCAAGCCAAAAAGAGCGCCTAGAACTACTAAAAAAATGTACTATAAATTAGTGCCAGTTTCCATCTTTACTGCCTCATTTGGGAATTCAAGCAATCCTGATCAGTATACATATTCTCTGTTCAATTCTCCACCCTGAAATTATAACCAAACGACAGTAGCAGTAATCATAGCAGTGCTAGACGAACCAAAATAGCCAGCAACCCACGAAAAACGTCACAAAAGAGCATTTCATCTGGGCTGCAAATTTGGCTCAAGCGTGTTCGATAGAATAGCATTTCCAGATTGTGTTGCCATCTCTGCACCTTTGTACCATATGTACATCCGAAAACTGTGATATCTACGGCTCAATATCTGCAGATACTGATGCCACTTGCATTCCAGGAAGTCATGAGTTTGATCCTTCATCTTGGGAGCAATTGGTAAGCACTTCTAGTATGAATTTGTGAGACTTGATTT
>JAULKJ010000014.1:2758083-2768432 GCA_032355405.1 Rubia balearica
CACTCATCCCGAGGTTTCCCCGCACTGTCCCGCACGTTTCCCGAGGTCCCCCCTCGGGCATGCTTCCCGATTGACCGGCATTGACTGGCGTTGACCGGGAGGGTGATTTCGTCTTTTTATATTTTCTAAAATTTTCTTTTTTCCTCACAGGGGTGTAATGGTTATTTCCGGTTAAATTGGCACTTTTGATCAAAACATATGGTTGATTTTGCACCTTCAGATTTTACAAGGTCATTCATGCACTTTCTTAATCTTATAGGGTCATTTTTGAGCTTTTCCCTTTCATTAATTACAAACAGTTGCCTTTTAATCTCAAGAAATTACAGCTTGGCACACTTTTCTTTCTTGTGCTCCTGACCTGTTACATAAGTACGTACGAGTTTGAGGAAGAGAATAACGAGAAAAGGTTCATCCATTGCAAATGGATCTCACGTTCTGTTATGCAAAGACATAATTTAGAAAAAGAATGAACGAAATGGGAGTGTCTATTGCAGAATTCTATCAATGTGCACATAAATATAATAGAATTCAAGAAAATATCCAAAAATGATCAATATCCTAGTTTGAAGGAAACTGAGATAATTGAGCCCACATCACTAGGTTAGATGCCTTAGAGCAAAATGTCCTAACTACAAATTATACGACAAAGATTAGAAGTTTGACTAGAAATCCTACAATGCATACATCTAAATATCTCTGAACAAACTTCCATATCAAGAAAGAGGCCTTGGACATGAAGTTAAACTATCCTATATAGCATCAATATCCATAATCATGATAATCATGATCATAGGTCATCATATGGCTACTTCTCCTTGCTCTTGCTTCTCTATCAACCTGTGTATTGAACATAGAAGTATTATGATAGTCACAAAGTGAGAATCAAAATAAAAGAGAGTTTTTGCGCGTAGCTCACATACCCGAGCCATTCTATCATAAGCTCCAAGTCGATTTTCCTCAATGTACCTTTCTGAAGCAGGAACCAACCAATCTGGTCTGCTGAAAACACGGTTCATCTTAGGGACATACGTGATTCTGATAACCGGGTTCCAGTAGAAAGGTCGAACGAACACCTCATACACATAGGCTGCTCCATTGAAGAAAGGAAGAACTAGCCAGCACACCACGAGGATTTTAAGAAGAGGCCAAAAAGGAAGCCTAATCAAAGAACACAAACATAAAGTTTAGCTTAAATGGAGCAGTTGATGCTTTAAAGTAGTCATGCAACGAGGCAAACACAAATCAGTTTAGCTTTAAATTCCTACAGAGATGTTCATCTGACATACTGTTCAGAATACAAGGCAGCATAATGAACAAAACTAGCTATCTAATGTAGAGCTTTTGATTCTTCGTTGATGTAGAAATAAGTAACAATCTACTTCCACTCATAATCACGAGGGTTTTATCCAATAAACTACACTAGCAATCTAAAGAACGCGTGCCAAAATTGAACCATATCATCAAAGTTACAATCAGATATTTACTTAAGTTATGAAACTAGACCTTCAAGTCGGACAAAAGGATTCATCAACATGTGTGAAAAGTGAAAACAGCGACATTGGCACGAAATATAGATGTAGAGAGAGTAATCAACAAGTTAGCGAAATTAAGTGCAGAAAAAAGTTTGAAACTTTCTGCAAGCTTACCATTCAAGAGCTCTATAAAATGTAAGCTCGAACAGACTGATTAAGGAATGGAGAACCCAATAAGTCAACCACTGCTGATCATCTTCACGACATCTAGTCTCAATAGACCTTATTGAAGCATACCTGTCCAATTTCCCAATGTAATTAATAATACAATGTACATTACAAGGATAAGAAAAAAGCCATACTTGTTACAGGACAACGTCGTAGTAACAAATACTAAGATTGATCAGATTGCTAGGATCCAAATAGCCCTGATTTTGATCTTGCAAAATCTACAAGATATCAACTTTAAACACTGATTTTGTTTGTTCTCTTCTACACTCACATTCCTATCCTACACTTCAAAGAATGCAGCACTAAACCCCATTCTCACCAGCAAAAGTCATACCAAGTCTCTGTGATAAAGTTCAGCTTAGTTTAGCTCTACTATTACTATTTTCACTGCACTTGAATATAGTTCAGTTTGGTCCAGTTCGGAATATATCAGACAAAAAGAACAAGACCTAATTTCCGACTTATCATGGTCAGATACCAGAGAGCTCTAATCTAGTCATCATACTTCTCATAATCTAATCAGTAATCTGATTTACTCTAACACGAGCAAACTAAGCACAATCGTTTGCTAAACCTTAGAAACAATTACATTATTGCACTACAAAGCATGAAATCGCGCGCAAACTCAACCTTAAAATCCACTAAATTATCACAAGTTAACACCATTATAAAAAAAATCTCAACTTGGGAACCGAGGGAAGCTACTTACAGAGGATAAACTAGAGAAACCAGAGGCCTGCAGAAAACAAAACCAATGCTAAAGTTAAACCATGAAAAAATAACATTAAAACAATCACATTGCATCAAACAAGCACAAATCACAAACTTACATAGCAAGAACAGGACCATTCCAGAATATCACCGAAAGAAGACTATTATTCCCAGAATCCCCCATTTATTTTCTTCGTGATTTTCTTTGTTCTTAACTTTAGGCTTCGAGCACCACAAAAAACAAGAGAAAGGGCTTAGAAGATGAAAGGGATTTTTGGAAAGAGTCCCAAAAAGTCGATAGAAAATGGTATGTTGCACCAAGAAAGAGGCACCGAAAATCTTTGTCTTGATCCTGTGATACGCGGGTGCAACGGTTTATCGTGCTCTGACTGGTCTCGACTTATAACTTATAAGCAACCAGAGGATGTGACGTGGCTGTCTCTGATTGGCTGCTTGTTTGGGATGATGTGAGGCGTGCTTCACTGGATTCTGGCTCTGGGGAGGGCTGTCCTAGTTTCTTGTGGCACTGTTACGGTGTTACCTTTTGACTCCCAAAAACGCGCCATGGAATAGTGAAAAGAGCCTCTTATTATTAGACATTAGACCATGTACAATGGGGAGACACCTCTTGTGATCTCAGTTAATTAAATAATTAACCTATCTATAATGTATAATGTTTGTAGTATAAATGTAGAAGGGAAAAGTTGAATAAATATTCCATGTATGTGCTTAACATAGTTAGATCGTTATTACCATTTATATTGGGAAAGTATTGGAAAAACCCGTTTTCCCCATTGACATAGAGAAATATGGAGTTGAACTAAAATTATCAAAAGATAAAAGATTTTAGTTGTAAAACTAAAAATTTATTATGCAATGTATGGTAGTTATAAATTTATGACTCGATTGATGCAATCTAAATTTTTTATCTTGATTTATTATAATTTGCATTTTAAACCTTGGTTTTTCCATGGTTTATGAAAAGAGCGTCTTTAAAAATACAGACCCATGAAAAATAACTCTCTCTCTCTAATATGATTTTTTACTAAACTAAATTAAAATTAAACATTCTTGAATGTAAAAATAGTAGAGCTAAACTACATTTAATTAATATTAATTCAAAATGTTATTGGACAGATCAATTGATAAAGTTTTGGGAAAGACTGTCTTTCAAAAGATATATGGAAAGACGATGTTGAATTAAAATTATAGAAAGATAAAAGGTTTTAGTTGCAACATTAAAAAATTATTATGCAACTTGCAATAGTTATAGGTTTATAACCCGGTTAATGAAAACCCGAAAATTATCTTGATTTCTTTTAATTTGCAGTTTAAACTTTAGTTTTTCCATAACTCATGAAATTACTGTCAGTAAGGGACGGACTTGAACTAATATAGTGAGTCCGTCTCTTGAAAGACGGTTTCCATAAGTCATGGAAAGACCAAGGTTTAAAGTGTAAATTAGAAGAAATTAAGATAAAATTTTCGGGTTGCATGAACCGGGTTATAAACTTTATAACTACTACCTGTTGTATAATAAAATTTTAATATTGTAACTTAGACCTTTTACCTTTTATATTTTTAATTAAACCCCATATTTCCATAAGTCTATGGAAAGACCGTCTTTCCCAAGACTTTGCCTATAGTGAAAGTGACTGAATAGAATAATTTGAATTAAATTTTTCGGATAAATTTAGAAGAGAAAAAAAGTGGAATTTGGAGAACGTCGAGATTGGACAGTACAAGTTCGGACTAGGCCTGCTTTCTACTTGGGTTAGGCCCAGAAAAGTTCGGACTAGGCCCAAAGGAGAAGTTCGGACAAGACTTCCGAGCCCGGAAACCCTGTATTTATTAATATTTTCACCAAATAACCGAAGATCTGTTCCGAATTGGGAACCAATAAGACCACCAGTACTTCTGATTTCGAACTCAAGACCAATTTGAATCATCACTTTTAAATCAAAATACATAAAGAGTAAAGTGTGGTTTTAACCCTATGTTTTGGTTGAAAGTGTCAATATAACCTTGTAAAATATGAAAGTGCAAATCTAATCTTATGTTTTGGAGCAATTGTGCAGATATACCCAAATTGACTATTCCGACATTGACTGAAGGAATTCAAGCGCTGAGCTAATCTAAAAAATACCCTTAGACTTAAAACTAAAAATGTAATGACCATTGTACCCTTAAACTTCATCTTCAAACTAGCTGCCGCTCTACCGCGCTAACAACCTTATTATACTTAGTACAAAACAACAATAAACATGAGATCCAAACTTGATATTTTTAATCACTCCCTCCGTTCCAGGCAATTTTGCACACTTACTATTTAGCAGTTAAAGTTGTCAAACTTAGACCACATGTTTAAATAAATACATAAACAACTATATTATCATATGTGATATTGTTAGATTCGTCGAAACATGTAGTTTCTAAATATCAACTTTTTACGTGTCGTTATTGTCCGTAGTTACATATATTTGCGGTCAAACATGTGTCTTGAAAATTGTGAAATATATTCTATGCAAATTGCCCTGTGACGGAGGGAGTACTTTTTTCCCCACTTGCATGTTTTCTTCTTATAAAAGGATTTAGTGTGTTCAAGATCCTGGGCAAGAATGGACAACCTATACCTTCTCTCTCTGCAATCGACGGTAGATAGACAACAAATTGTTTTAAATTTATGAGTACGCCTGAGAGAAGAAAAATGGAACTCATCATTCCCAAAGAGTGTCACCAATTTGGATGCCACACTTCCACTCCTTCCTTTCGAAAATGGATTCCTTATCGTCATCTTGTTCCAACCGAACCATTTCAATTCCGAGATTGCAATGAAAACATATTTATAAGGAGTGAGCTCTCCTCGATTATTTTTATGATATGGATAGTGCTGATTTGACCCTATTGTTTTAGATAAGTGCTAATTTAACCCTGTATTTTTTTACGAAAATGCTGATCTAACCTTGCCACCAGCAGTCGATGACGGCAACCGACGATGGATTTTGGGATGAGAGGGGTTTCAACACTATTTGGGAAGGGTAATATCGATGTTTTTTCAAAGGGGTATAATGGTCATGTTAATGAATTTTGGCCACAATTTGGTTGTCACTGACACTTTTGACTAAAACATAGGGTTAGATTTGTACTTTCAGATTTTACAAGATTATATTGGCACTTTCAACCAAAACACGAGGTTAAAAATACATTTTACCCAATTAGAAAAGGACCGAAATTCATCCACGACGATGGAACTAATTAAAGGCAGTTACAGACCTCGAATACTTATTTCACTGTCGGAAGTTGGCTCAAGTTCCAATATCGGAACCTATTACAAGGCCCAAGTTAGTCACCTCAATTCCGAGTTCGGAACATGTTAAAGGCGATTATTACCTCCTCGTAAAGGTAAAATAACCATCTTTCATGGCGTTTTTCTAAAGATGATTTTTGAAACTGCCTTTGATGAGGAGGATTAAAGGCAGGACTAGAGAAGTCACTTTGAAAGTGAATTTTCTACAGAACTGCCTTTAATCCCCTTCCCACACTAGTGTAGGGGGATCGCGTGCACACCTAATCATAGTTCATTTTCGATGGATTTGCATCTCACGCGTGAAATAATGAACCATAAACTAAGAAAACACTGATGATTACAAACCAGATTTTCAACTTGTTCGATGTCCTATGTGTGAATGTCACTTAGAAAACACCCAAATTCGTCCAATTTCTTCTTTTAAGTGCGACACTTTGAGCCTTCATATCCTATTCACCCTTAATTTAGTTTTGAGAGTTTTAGCAATCAATTTTATAATATCCATGAAGAAAAAACTAAATACGATATCCACTAAATTAAAAAAAAAATCCAAATCCCACTTCTAAGCGCTGCTCAAAAGTTCCACAAATTCAACTTCCACTCTTCATTTTCCCAACCGAATTAAAATGCAATGAACTGGCCATTTCATTACAAGAACGAACTACACACTGTCATGTTCCATTAACATCATCAACATGTATAGATTGGAGAGATTTTGTGACCCGAAGCTAGCTGGTCTGGTCGGTAGGGTAACCGGAACCCACCACATTTATTGGGTGGCTGCAGCCCCTTTACACATATAATAATAACGTTAGACATGATTGATTTATCAGCTGTGACGAGTTTTCAATTCTCTGTCCTAATAAGTAACATATTGCTCAAGGACCTAGGGTTTTATATAGTATAGTGGTGACATGAAGGCCAAAGGACTGTGTTTCGTAGGATCCCTTTTCCTTCTTATTTAGATATGTTTTATTAATTTATAGGGCCGTATACTTATGAAACGGTGGCATTTTCATAAGCTATGAAATTAATATACTTCTTCTGATTTTCTAATATTGTTACTTTCTGGTTTTGTAAATGAATTTAAATTGGTAAAATCATGATAATACTTGAGTACAATTCATAATTGAAAAACTAGAATGAGTTGATGGAATTAAAGGATTCTTATAAGAAAAAGAAAGAGTTTGTTGTTAAAAATTTGTCTCGAATCGAAAAATAATGATAACACTTGAAAATCGGGGGGAGCGTATACATTTCAACTTAAACATTGTACTTTTTACATTAACATACTGTGTATACTATTTTAAATACATGATCAGTTGTATTTGAGTGCGAAAATACAAGAACTGTTGTTTAAAAAGTACCCTACAATATTTAAGCTAGAAAAGTACATTATTCAGCTAAAACACATTACGCTGAAAATCAAAATTAAATACAATTATTATTCCATAACTTCTGAAACTACTGTCTTTCACCGTTTTGACGGCACACTAATTCAAATACACTACTCCTTATATGAGTGTACTACAATGTTGGTTGTGGGTGATGTTAATGCATGGCCTCAATGAAAAGATCGATCATGTTCCTAACCTGCAAACATACATATAGTCGTCCTTTAACATTAAGGGGACGGAATATACAAAACTGATCACATGTGTGAAGCACGTGATTATTTCAATTTCACCACAAGAAAATGATTTTGCTAGCCTTAAAGAATTACTAGACTAAGCATACAATACATAACCTAATGAGAAGTTTTTGCACGTTAATCTAGTAGATCTTGAATGCAGGATTTACTTCTTACCCTTCCAAGAAATACCAGAAAATTTTATATGTTAACATACGTTATATGTTAAGGTGTAGGGCAAATCAGAATCTGCCACGTGCATGGCACACAAATCACTTATTTCTTGCTAAAAAACTCCTCACTTTATTAAATATAGAATTTGTAGAACATGTCGCAAAATCTGATTTGCCCAACCTTTGCTAATTAACATATAAAATTTTCTGAAGAAATACCAATTGTCACAACCAATTTACTACTCCTTAATTACCTAGATACATAACCTTAATTGATCATTAGCTAAAACATGGACAACGTATTGAAAACTAAGCATATGATAATGCATGGATTGCCGCATTTTGAAAACATTACAATCTATAGTTAATCTAACCTTTAAGTACTAGTGATCCAAAAACGTTTTTTGTCAGTGAAATAACACCCTATAAATTAAGTATCTAGTGATCATAAGCTAAACTCATGGAATGCGTATAACATATTATGATGATTCAAAATGCAATTTCATATACCTCAATATATAATGAATACCAAAGGAAAAAAAGGCAGAAAAATCAAAAAAGCAAAAGCTATTAAATCAAACCACACACTTATTCCAATAATCTAGGAATGTTGATGGGTAGAATTAGTTGCATTCTCACGCCAATCATGATCTTGACCACCAATATGAGGAGTAGATTCAGAAACGCCGCCGCCGCTGCCACTCGCCGCCGCTCGATAAGCATTGAACGCCGCCAGCATTCCCAACTGGCCGTCAAAAGCCACCGTGGCACCGCCGGAACTCCCGCTCGTGGCCGGAAATGCCGCGGTCCACGGCGGAGAATTAGCGTAGTAATTATTCGGATTGTTTTTCAGCATAAGAAAGGTTGCTGCAGCTTGAATCTGACTCTGTTGCTGATAATCATGACTAGCCATAACCGAATTATTACTCGAACTCGAACTCAAATGTAACATGTAATTATTGCCCAAATCCTCAGGATTATCAGGCCTTCTTTTCTTGGAGAAATGATCCTGGCCGTATAACACTTCTTGCTTCGCTCGGAAATCAACAACGTTTCCATGTTGTCCGTGGAAATCGAACCCTACCTGAGCCCTAACTGCCGGAGAAAACCCCATGAAATTCTGATGGAAGTAGCTATTCCTTAACCCCACCGACAAAGTAGACCCCGAGCTTCTGGTCGAGAGATTCAGCGTACTGAAGTTGGCCGGGATGGTTCCGGTCCCCGTGGCGGCGATGACCGCCGGCTCAGCCTGTTGAAGCAGCCACTCGATGGTTTCGCCGTCGGATTTGTGACCTAGCTCTTTAGTCAGCTGGAAAACCCTAGCAGCGCATGTCGCCGGCATTCGGATCCTCCTCCCCCGGCCGTCCACCTTAGTATGCCTATCCTTGGTTGTCGCTCTCTTAACCGGCTGAGGCGGTTTCTTAGCTGCCTCGCTCTCAGCCGGCCGAGGAGTACCGACATCCGTGTGAGTTTTACATTCTATCAGTTCTATTGCATCATGGCGGTCGATAACGTTCCCCAAAGAGGGGTACAAAATCGATGTCGAGCAAGATTGATCATCGGTCTTCTCTAGGAGTTGTAGAGGGAAGTTTAATGGCCACCTTGCATTATGAGGATTAGCAGCATCCATTGACGAAAAATCAAATGATCATATATTTTTGGGGGTAAGATTATAAGGGTTGCATCTATTTGTGGGCTCTTTTGGTAGGGTTAGTGATGATAAATATGCGTGTAGGGCTTTCTCTTCAAGCTACTGGTAACATGATATCCTTGAGAAGAGAGCTGGCAAAGGGATTGTTTTTGAGCAAATGGAAGAGAAAGGCTAAGGGAAAGAGTGAGTGCAAGCTTTAAGCAACAAACATAATGAGTGGAGTTATATGGGGTGTGGGATCATCATATTGGATTTTGGAAAGCTATATATGCCTTTACCTTTTTTTTATAAAAAAATCCCAATATTATTTTATTGCTCCTATATATCCCATCTATTTTATAGAGGGAGGTTCATATTGTCATCATGGTCATGGATCACCCTTTTAACTCGAGTTAACCCACTAAAAAATGGTTCAGTAGTGACGCATATTTGTAGCAGGTAAGGAAATGTCACAATATTTGTTTCACCTTCAGGTGTCACTAAATATTTATGACACATGCACATGTCACTAAATTGAATTACTGCATCATTCTATGTCACAAATTTAGTGACACTAATAAATTGAACTACATCTTAAAGCGTCACAAAAATATAATGATACTTTAATGCGTTACGATATTTTTGTGACACGCTGAATAAAGACACTTCACAAGGTGTCACTAATAATTTTAGCGACGTTTTTGAGTGTCACAGATACTCCAAAAAAGTATCACAGTTGGAATTTTTTTAGGGACCTTGATGCAATTTGTGCTGTGTTGCACAAATTCTACCTAATTTTCTTTTTGTACGACTACCTAAACTTTTTAAATAGACTAGTAGAGTACCAACTCGTATTGTGCGATATTATTAATTAAAATACTATGATTAAGTTTTATGCACATTTTGTGTCTTACATTTAAATTGAAAATAAAGTTTATTTAAAATTTTAAAGTTTAATCATTTAAGGAAAACTATATGAGTTATGAAGTGAAATAATTAATTTATTTAGAAATCGTTAAATATTGAATTAATAAAAATGATTATTTTTTTATATTTCATTCTAAAATTTTAAAAAAGTATTATTTACATTTTGAAATTTATTTTAAAATGTTATCATAATAATGTGTATGTCATTGTAATAAATAAAATTAAATATCAAATGACATTATTAGTCTCACTAATTATAAAATGTAAC
>JAULKJ010000014.1:2929268-2939445 GCA_032355405.1 Rubia balearica
AGGGTTTCTAGAGAGAAGTAGGAGGACGACTTTAAACACACAATTCAATTCAAAAAAAAAAGAATCAGCTCGACACACGTATATCAATTATAAAATGATTCTGTCTAACGATTAGTCGGTATAAACAAGACTCTACAATAATTTTATTTTTAAATTTTAATAATTATAATAATCACCTGCCAGAAGAATTCACGTGCGTGTGTAATATTTTAGGTTGGTTTTTATATGGATTTGGTGCGTGTTACAAGTGTCGACGCAGGGGATTAAAAAGAAGTTAGGTTTTGGGTTTGTTTTATGATTGGCTGAACAAATAATAGCCGTGTGGGGGTGAATTATTTTCATTTTGGGGAGTTAGGTTTTTCAGTTTCAGTTTTTGGTTTGGTGGCTACACATAATATTAGTTTGGGGACATTATTTAATCATCCTCTAGCCCCTTTGAATTTCAAATGGGATTCGCAATCTTTGAGCAGCGATCAAGCTACGGATTTGAGATTAATTCCTTTTCTCAGTTTCTTTTGTTTGTGGCGAAATTAAGTAAGTATATTTATTTGTTTTATTTAATTGATCCGTAGGTAATTTTTATATGATACTGTATGTAAATAATAAAATATTATTCATAATTAAAATTTTGTATTATGATAAATAAATTAAATATAATTTAAGTATTATAAAAATTACTCCAACAAATAAGGATGTTACATATGTCACACCCTTATCGTATAACCCAATCTAACGGCTCTGGATCTTCTGTTACACTTTGTGTAACACTCTATCTATGTTACATCAGTAAAATTCTATCAAGACAAAAATTATTAAACTAATATTAATTAATTTAGAAGGGACACGTAACAAAATTTTACTAGTATAAGTGTTACACAAAAGTGTGACAGAAAATCCATAACCAAATATAACCCATACAAATAAGAAGGCTATATTTATTTCATTCCCAAGCTATGGGTCATTGATTTGTTTTTTCGTTTTTAAAGCTTTTCTCATGCCACATCAATAATTTATCGCAAAGGGTGATAATAAACATAGAGTACGTCTCTTGAGAGACAGTCTTTCCATAAGTCATGGAAAGACCAAGGATTAAAGTGTAAACTAGAAAAAATGAAGATAAATTTTTTTGATTGCATGAATCGAGTTATAAACTTTATAACTTTTACATGTTGCATAATAAATTTTTAATATTGCAACTAAGACCTTTGACCTTTTATTATTCTAATTAAACCCCGTCTTTCCATAAGGTTATGAAAAAACGGTCTTTCCCAAGACTTTGCCATAAACGTAACCTTTGGACCTGCTTTTTAACTACTATTATATTAAGAGGCAAAGTTTTGAGAAAAACTATCTTTCCACATGCTTATGAAAAGACGAATTTTAATTAGAATAATAAAAAATTAAAATTTTACTATGCAATGTGTGTGCAGTGGTTAAAAGTTTATGATCAGATTAATGCAACCCAAAAAAATTGATCTTCATTTTTTCTAATTTACAGTTTTAACCTTTTTTCTTTTCAATGACTTACAGAAAGACCGTGTTTCAAAAGATGGGCTCATATTGAAATTAATTAAATATAGTAAAAAGAGATTAAGATTAACTCGTGATCTCACTCTCCTGTTAAAACATCCTAGGACTACGTGATCCATCCGAACACGTCGTGATCTCGCTCTCTCTTGTTTTGCCGGATCGAGTTCTCAGGTGAGAATGAGGAGTGGGCTGTGGAAGGCGGCGGCGATGATGGTTGCGGTCCAGATTCTGCTGTCGGGAATGAACATCTTACTCAAAGTGGCGGCAAATGACGGCATGGATAATAGGGTTTTGGTCGCTTATCGTTTCCTCTTTGGTGCTGCATTCATGATTCCTACTGCCTTCTTTCTCGAAAGGTCCCACTTTTCTGAATTGATTAATAAATCAAGAATTTAATGTACAATTCTTATATCATCACGAATGCACATCATAAATATGTAGACGGTGCATTGCATTACTATTACACGTGCATTTGATATTTATGTAGTAATCTCAGACAAATTAATTACAACAATGCACATTTTTACAATTTCATATACCAAAAATATGACGGGGGATAAGATGCTCATAGTACCCAGGAATACCTATATTTTTCCTTGTGGAAAACACAATCTCTGTTATTCATTTTTATTCACTAATAACTCTATCATTTCAGAAATACAAGGCCGAAACTGTCCTGGAAAGCTTTCTTGTATGCCTCTCTTGCTGCTTTATTAGGGTAAGCCTGAACGTCCTTGATCAATTCTTATTCTTACACTGTATTCCTAAGATATCTTGGATGTGCACTGTGTCTGTGTGCACGTAGAATGTACATTTCAATACTATTATTTGTACAATGCTGTATTTATATAGTAATAATGATCAAACTATGAGAATGTACAATTTTACATATATTCATCCCTACAATTTAAAGTACACAAATATTGTTGGGGATACAATGCTCGTGATCGTACCCATGGATACGATATAATTTTCCAAACATCCTCTCTTAATTATATATGTTGTTTATTCTTTTGTGCTACTACTTTGAGTTTGGGTTCTTTGTTAATCCCTCTGTCTCACTATATTTGGCATCATAGGTTTACGTGTTCTTTCTGCAAGTTGAAATGTGTGGCGAGAATTAAATGGAGAGAGTAAATGTTTAATGAGTGGTTCCATATGATGTACCTTTTACCATAAAACAAAATCATATACATCGCAGAAATCAGACATGACCCCATAATAGTGAGATGAAACCCGACACACAAGCTCAATAGGTTCCCATTCTAAAATCAACTGATAATAGAAGGGAGTAACACACAAAGCAGAAAAAGTTTATATCAAAGGCAATTACTCCTTTCATTTTCAATGTGGGATACTCTAATTAGTTTTCTTCATCTTGTTTGGTGCAGTGGATCATTGGGCCAAAATCTGTATATGGAGAGCTTGGTACTCACATCCGCAGCTTTTGTTTCAGCCATGATCAATCTAACTCCCGCCGTAACGTTTCTAGTTGCGGTTTGCTTGAGGTTGATTAGCTTCATTCTTTTATTAAATTCCTACCATCCATATTAATTTGATGCATCAATTTGACCTAATTTCTTACCAATTTGATCTTCTCAGGTTAGAAAAATTAGGGTGGAACACAGTAGCAGGTAAAGCAAAGATGTTGGGAACACTACTAGGCATCTCGGGAGCAATGCTGTTCACTTTCTACAAAGGTCCGGATGTCACTATCTGGAAAACAAACGTAAACATACTCGAAATGACTAGCCATGATCATGTCTCCCAAAAACCAACACGAACCAATAAACATCGAATCCTTGGAATCATCCTCGGATTTCTGAGTTGCATCTGTTACTCGCTCTGGTTGATCATTCAGGTGCGCGACGCTCAAAATCCCTCGTATATATCCTCTTCGTGCGCGATCTTTAACAGTGAAATCGACTTGACATTTTTGTTGTGCTCAAACAGGCTAAGGCGGCTGTAGTTTATCCCGCTCCTCTGTCATTTACAGCTCTCTTGACGGTTATGTCAGCGATTTTGAGTTCTATCATCGCGGTTTGCGCGCAAAGAGATCTCGGGGAATGGAAGCTCGGATGGGATATAAGGCTCCTTACAGCTATTTATTTGGTAGGTTAAGATAATTTTCTCGATGTTATAAGAGTGATTGAGTGTCAACTGAAGGTTTAACCTCTTCTTTGTTTTGCAATTTGCAGGGGTTGTTTTCCACTGCAATTACGTTTACGTTTGTTACATTTACAGTGAAAATGAGAGGTCCATTGTTTGTGGCAGTTTTCAATCCTTTGACGCTTATAATCGTGGGCGTGGTCGGATCACTTGTAATGGATGAGGATCTACACTTGGGAAAGTAAGTTCATTTGTCCTCAAACATGCAAATATATACCTCTCTCAACTGAAACTGCACTAACACTATTTATTTTGTTAAAATTGGCTAAATTCAATCATAAAATTGTGTTGATAGGTAAGTTTATAAGGACGTTATTATGTGATAAAGTATTAGATTCACATGTAAATATAATTGGGCTTATTTAACATAATATAAATGTGTTAATCAATGGCGCATTGATACTATAGACTGGTATTTAAGACATGGGCCAAAGTTAGGTTTATGGGGTTGATATGTGGATTCCCTTTAATTTGGCCCAAAATGGATCATGGAGTGTTTTCACGTTGGCACGTGAGGGGCATGTTGAATAATATATCTCACATTGGTTTCTTACAAAGATAATGACTTACATTTAAGATTTTCGATCACCTCCAATTAATGTAAATTGATTTTAAAATGTAAGATCAAAATACCTTGAAATTTAACATCGCGATAACGTATATTTTCAAAATATTAACTATAAATAGTCAATTGTCAAATGTCAAATTGTGTATTTTCAGTTGAATTGGAGGTACTTAAACTCTACTTTTTCTGTTTTTCACGATTTTCAATGAATATTTATTTCCATTATCTTTAATTACGTGTAACTAAAAAAATATTTTAAAAATAGACGTTACAATGAATACCATAACATTCTGGGTGATAATATCCATTGTAGTGATTCTTGATCTTCACAAGATGATCTTATTGACAAGTATGGCATCATTAACTCCTTTGCTTTTCTTGAAACAGCTTGCTCGGAAGTATTATCATCATTAGCAGTTTATACCTGGTATTATGGGGGAAAAGCAAAGAGGTTGTAAGGGCTGATAATTCGTTACCAGTGGAGAGGGTACAGAGTCTACAGACGCGGCAGAGAAGTTTGCGCAGCTCCCGTCCGGATCAGGAAGAGCCCGCCAACGACGTCGTATAGAATGTGTGCCAACACGACAAATTACAATACTGAACGGAGAGATACCCGGACTTAAATGTTAACTATGGCTGCATAGATAGTGATTTAACGAATCTGAGCAATAAATGACCGAATCTCGGAGATGGTGATTTAATTATTGGAGTAAAATATGAAATCATTTGCTCCCAGGACCCTGTTATCCTGGCACCACATGTTTATGAGAAGGTAAATCATGTCAGGGCCAACCACGTGGTGGTCACTTTCTGGTGTCCACAGGAAACCCTTCTACCAAAGGAAATTCTCACACTGCAGTTGCCAGAATCCGAACACTAAATGCTCCGGCTGTCAGGTTTTTGGATTTAGGGTAGTGATTAATTGTTATTAGTAGATAGTGCTAGTTTGAAGTTACGGAAGTTTTAAATTCAAAGCAAGGCATTAAGAGTCAGAGATTATAGAAGTTGTAGAAATTAAAATTTTGGATCAAGCCATGTTTATAGCCTTCATTAGTTGTTAGCAAAAATTTTACAATTGTTTTATTCTTCTGTAAATTAGATCAATTATATATTTTGTATCTTTTCGGCACTAAAATATTGTGTTATACGGAGTATATTGTAAGAGCTGCGAAACTTTAATTGAAGTGAAAAGGTTATCTTGTGATCATTGACTCCCATCATGTGCTCATTCAGAATGTCACCAGGGCATCTCTTATTTTCTTGCTGTACTGATAAGTGAATATTGAATGCCCAATTAGGACCACAGAACTAGTGATTCCATCATTTTATATTGTCCAAAAATATTATATTATATTAGATACACGTGTAGAAACAAATAATCTGACTCCTGAGTAATAAAACCATGTTTCTTAAAGTACTTAGCAACATTCAGCTTATGATATAGAATGCAGAGAAATAGAAAGGCTTCATATTCATCCATTTACTATATCTTAACCATTTTACTCCGATCAAATTGTTAGGGCAATTCAATTCGCGAGAAGAGACAGGGGACTGAGGAGTGGGTTGTTGAAGCCAACGTCTATGGTGGTTGCAGTTCAGGTAATGCTATCGGGAATGAACATATTGATGAAAGTATCAGCCAATGATGGCATGGATAACGGCGTTATGATGGCTTATCGCTTTTAGTTTGGCGCTCCTTCATCCTTCCAATTGCTTTCTTTGTTGAAAGGTTGGAGTTTTCTCGACCATTTTGTTATATCTGTCGCAGCGTATATTATTTTAAACTTCATTTATTTGAAGATATTGAAGGAAAAAAATATCGATGTGATACATAGGAGTATATAACATGGATTGATTGTGATACTAACGTCTCTATCATTTCAGGAATAGAAGGCCGAAGCTCACCTGGAGAGCTTTCTTGTATGCCATAATTGCCATTATTGCTGGTTTATTTCAGTAAGACTGAACTTCTCTTGTTTTAATTTTGGTGCTATTTCGACTGAAAATGATAGTGATGATTTTTTCCTGAAACACTTACGTACAATGCATTATAAAAATGAAAGAAGAGTCCGGACCTTCCATACATATGGTTTAAACTGTAGTTTAGAAGAAATGGAGATAAAATTTTCAGAATTCATTAATGGGCCGGTAAACTTATAACTATGCACTTTGCATAATAAATTTTTAATATTTCAACTAAAACCTTTACATTTTTATAATTCTAATTCGACTCCGTCTTTCCCAAGACTTTGCCATGGTATCTTAAAAGTCAATTCCAATATTTGCTCTGTTTCTAATTATGAATTTGGATAAGAATTGAGTTCCATTTTCACTATTTGCTCTGTTCCAAAGCAACTCATTTGGAGGAAAACGATGCAAGAAGAAATGCATTAATCTTTTTTCCCCTTTTACAACTAGTTTTTTATCATCTTGTTTAATGCTGTGGATCATTGGGATTTCTGACATTAGAGAGCTTGGTTCGCACATCCGCAGCTTTTGTCTCAGCCATGACCAATCTTACTCCCGCCATAACGTTTCTAGCTGCTGTTTGCTCGAGGTTTCATTCTCTCTACTTCCGCATTCCGTCCCAGTTAAAGTTGCACGAAATCTTTTTTCCAGTCAAAATTGTCAAACGCTAACCTTATATTTCTATCGTATTAGATTCATCGTAACATGTAGTTTCTAAATATCAACTTTTTAATTTGATCGTCTGAGGTTGGAAAAATTATGGTGGAACGCAGTAGCAGGTAGAGCAAAGATGTTGAGAACACTATTAGGCATTTCAGGAGCAATGCTGTTCATTTTTTACAAAGATCCAGATTATCACCACCTGGAAAACAAACGTAAGCATACTCGAGATAACTAGTCATGATCATGTATCCCAAAACCGACCGGAAGCGATAAAAATCGGAATCATCCTCGGATTTCTGGGTTGCATTTGCTACTCACTCTGGTTGATCATTCAGGTGCGCGAGGATCGAAATCTCTCGTATCCTTTTCGCGCTATCTTTAACACTAAAATAGATTTGACATTTTTATTGTACTCAAACAGACTAAGGCAGCTGTAGTGTATCCTGCTCCTCTTGTCATTTACAGCACTCTTCACCCTGATGTCAGCGATTTTTAGTACTATCATCGCGATTTTCGCACAAAGAGATCCCAAGCAGTGGAAGCTAGGATGGAATATAAGACTCCTTGACGTTTCTTTTCTGGTACTTCTGGTACGTGTTAAATTTCAAGGTATCTCAGACTTCAATTTAAAACCATTGACAAAACAATGTCAAAACCTTCTTCTTTGTTTTACATTTTTCAGGGTTTTTTTGCCACATCAGTTATTAATACCTTTGTATAATTAGCAATAAGATTGAGAAAGTAAGTTCATTTGTCCTCAAAAATGGAAATTTATATGCATATGGCAGGTTAAATTACTCTCTTTGTCTTAGTTAAAACTGCATACTCTCTTTGTCTCATCCAAAAATTCTTACTTTCTATTTTCGTTTGTACCAAACAAAAGTTTTGATTTTGACCATTTCTTTATTTAGACTCAAATTTGTGGTCAAAATTTGACGAGTTCATTCTAATCCCCCAATTCTCCTAGCACATTAGTATGCATAAATGACCATGCAAAAAGTAATAAAAACCTTTAGATGAAACAGGTGGAGTATTTTTTTTGTCAAGTTTTTCAAGTCTTAACAACAGATAGTCATTATTGATATTAGATGATTTATTGACAAGTATGCCATAAAAATTTTTCTTCTGAATCACAGCTTGCTAGGAAGTATTGTCATAATTAGCAGTTTATATCTGGTACTATTGGGGAAAAGCAAAGAAGTTGTAAAGACTAGTTCTCATCGGGATCGGTAGAGCATGCCGATGATATCTTTTAGACCGTAGATGATATAAATACGGGATGTCTCTTCTTCCTCATCGATTTGGTGATTGTTTGAAGAAGATTTGCATTGATCGACTTTTCTCTCAACCTCAATAGCGTTGATTCCATGATTTAATTTGGATGTCTAATAGTATGGCAATGAGTAACCTTAAAATGAGAGGGTGAGGTTAATCTATCAGTAAATTTTATATGTTAGCAAATGTTGTATGTTAAGATGTTGGGTAAATCAAATTATGCCACGTGATATTTGGTAAAGTGAGAGATTTTTTTAAGAAATGAGTGATTTGTGAAACACGTGGCAGAATCTGATTTGCCAACACGTTAACATATAACATTTTCTAAATATAATTTTTTTGGCAATCTATTGTGTACCAAAATCTTGACTGGTGCTTCACTCTTGTGCAAGATCATTGATGAGATTGTTCCAAGGCATAACTTAATATGGACACATGTTGCACAAATACTTATGGAATTCCACATATATTCACATATAATTTTATTTTTCTTCTAGACAAATAATCTAGTAACCAATTTCTTCTATGTTAATAATTAATAAACAAGTCTCTCCTTAAAATAGAATCACAAAATATTTTTAGTACTATTATACTGACCATTCCACTAGTCTCTTGGATCAGAATTCAAATCAATATTTTCAACAAAACCAAACTTTCTTGTCTGAAATCTCTTTCCCAAAGGCCTTTCATTTCCATCCCACACATTGCTCCCATGGCTCCTCTTCCTGCTCTGCCCCGGCTGCATTTCCATCAGCGAAAGCACGGTTTGATCGCCGCTCCCAGAACTCTCCGGCGATTCCAAAACCGAGCCCTCGAGCTCTGTCACGCCCGACAATGAAGAAGAACAGCCAATGTCCACCATTGAAGCTAGCTTAGAAAGCTCTGCCTTGGCGAGTTCTACCCCGGAAGGCGATGCATTGTAGTTTGCAAGTGTTTGTTGTGCCTTTTGAAGAACTGATTGCAAGTACTTCCCTTGCGCTTCGATTCGCAGTTGCAAATGTCTCTGAACCTGTGATTGTTAGAGTAGAAGATTCTAGTGATTAGATTAGAATTCAGACATTTGCTTTCATGTCCTTAATGTACTCTATTTCTTCAGTCATTTCTGCATGGTATCAGAACAGTGATCGTATCCTGCCTTCCTCTACGGATATGATTCGTAATTGTGAAGTACTTGTATTTGTTAATTTCATACATTGTAAAATTAAGAACTATTCAATGAATATGTAGAAATGCAGACATTTATTTTGTGATCAAACTGTGACATGTTTGAAATTTACCATTAAAACCAAGTCAACCAAACATATTGAGACATAACTAAACTGAATTGAACTGATGTGAACTGAACGGAATTGAACCGATCCACTTCTTTACCTCAATTTGTTCATAGAGTTTCCTCTGCACCTCCATTTGCACATGGAGAGCATGGGTTATATTGGTGTTCCTGTTAGACAAAAAAAAAATTGCATCAGCAAAAAAAGCATTCTAATTTATATCCATTTAATCAAATCAATTTATATTTCATCCAAAAAAAAGCATTACTCATTGATAGGATTCTGAATTTCATCAGTAAAGAAAGGATCAACACTGCTCTGAATCTCTGTCTCCACTTCTTCCCTGTTTTCATCATAATTTTGTGACTGTTGACTTTTTCCCAGCCTAAATTTCTGCCACAACAAACACCTCACTTCATCAAACAAACGAACACGCTTATGGATCATATCTGGTCATCGTATCCAGTTCAGACACATTGTGTCGTTTATATTTCCGATCACGGAGAAACTAACCTGCAAATGGCTCTTGAGGTGGTACAAGGTGAGCCCATGAATGCTCATCACTCTCATTAGTGATTTTGGTGTTGCCTCTGCATTAAAAAAGATCATCAGAATTAGACTATGTGCCCAAAAAAAGAAAAAAAAAAGAAATATATTGTACTCAACTATCTGGTCCTCCAAGCTGATGAACAGCATCAATGAACCTTTGGTGAAGTTCAGGAGTCCATTTCAACCT
>JAULKJ010000014.1:2952784-2963038 GCA_032355405.1 Rubia balearica
TCTTACTTTCATTTTTGATAAAATTTTGAATGTAAAGAAAAAAGAAATATATTTTTGTTGCATAATAAATTTTTAATATTGCAACTAAGACCTTTTTACCTTTTATTATTCACAAAGTCTTGTTTTAGGCAGCCTAAACTTTAGGCCAGGGATTTATTGTGCAATTATAAGAAGTTTAATTTGAAATGGGGTTTTAAAAAAATATGGTGATAAATTTAGGGACTCACTTGGCAATTATCAAAATACTATATATATCAAAAATATTTCATATTTTTCTTTTTTCTTTTTTCCTCCTCCTCCCACCTGAAACTGCCTCCTCCCGCCGAAAACTGCCACTGGCTGGCGGTTATTGCCGAATTTCAGCCGGAATTTCACCGGAATTTCCCCGCTGTGCAACCTCTCTGCTCTGCAATTCTCCGCTTTGCAATCTCTCTGCTCCACCGCAGTCGGATCTGAAACGTAGCCTCGCCGTTAATCAAATTGGTCACTTCACTTAGAATCTCTCACAGCGGACGTCGCGCGAGGTTGATTGAAATGCAATCAACGGCGAGGAGCTTCCCGTGGTGTCGTCGCCATGGCTTGGAGAGCTAGGGTTTCAACATCGGCAACCTTAGATTTTAGTGAGGGTTCAACCTCCGCTAGCGAGCTAGGGTTCAACCGCCACCGCGTTCAATTGTAGAGATGCTGGGTTGTAGCACTTGCGACGGCGCCGAAGATGCATACTAGAAGCTTGAATCAGAAGCTTAGAGATCGATAGCGGAGTTCGATCGTAGTCCGCGACATCGGCGCAACCGCTATGCTGATATGAGCTCCTTCTTCCGCTATACGGTGAGGAGGGGGACGGTGAATAGAGAAGGCGTGTGAGATGCACTCGCCTGAAGGAAGAAGACGACGGACGTGCATCTCACGCGCCACCAGAATGACGACGGTGACTCAGTGGACTCAATTGTAGGCGCGGTGGAGACTGTAACGGTGGCGGCGGTGCTGAGCTTCGGCCTCTAAATGGTAAGCTTTAATTTTGTGTTTTAATTTTTTTGAAGAGATAAATTGAGGTTTATTATTTTACTTGATGAGTAATGGTTAAGAAATCTTCTTTGGTCTAGCGGTTATAGCTGTAAATGATGATTATAGAGGTCAGGGGTTCAAATCTTACCCAGGCCTTTATTTTTGAAGGTTATATGTTCTTGAGGTTTAATATTTCTTCATTAGAGCTAGGTTCAAACCCTCAATTATGGTGTTGAGGTACTGTACCTTTTTTGTTGAGGTTTGTAGCTTCATTTTCTCTCATGTTGATGTTTTTAATTTTTTGGATGAGGTTTATTTGATATGAGTTGATATTTTGTAGTTTATTGGGTGATATGATTGATAATTATAGTTTTTTAAAATTTTGTTGTTGAGGTATTGTGCCTTTTTTGTTGAGGTTTGTAGTTTTGTTTTTTCTTATGTTGATATTTTTTATTTTATGGATGAGGTTCAGGTGTTAGGAATTGATATTTGTAACTTTTGGGTGATATTTGTAGTTTTCTTAAAAAATAATTGACGTTTTATGATTTTTTTGAGAGAATAATTTATACTCTTGGGCAACCGTAGCTTTTTTGTTAATTTTTTTTTAGTTTTTTCTCATGTTGATGTTTTTCATTTTTCGGGTGAATTTTAGTTTATATGGGTCGATGTTTTGTAGTTTTTTAAAATTTGGTGTTGAGGTACTGTACCTTTTTTTGTTGAGGTTTGTAGTTTTGTTTTTTCTTATATTGATGTTTTCATTTTCTGGATGAGGTTCAGGTGTTAGTAATTGATGTTTGTAACTTTTGGGTGATATTTGTAGTTTTTTTAAAAAATAATTGACGTTTTATGTTTTTTTTAGAGAATAATTTATACTCTTGAGGTACCGTAGCTTTTTTGTTGATGTTTTTAGTTTTTTTCTCATGTTAATATTTTTCATTTTTCGGGTGAGTTTTAGTTGATATGAGTCGATATTTTGTAGTTTTTTTGGGTTATATGTGTTGATATTTTTTGCTTTTTTATCCTCTTATGTTGATGTTTTCTATTTTCTTGGTGAGTTCTATTTGATACGAGTGATGTTTGTAACTTTGGGTGACATATGTTGATTTTTTTAGTGTTTTTTTATGATGACATTTTTCATTTTTTGAGTGAATTTTAGGTGATAGGAATTGATGTTTTTAGTTTTTTGTTGATATTGTTGATTTTTGTAGTTTTTAAAAAAATATATAATTGAAGTTTTGTTGATGTTTTTATATTTTTTATGATTTTTAGGTGATATTTTGTTAGTTGTAGTCGACGTTTTATTTTATTTATTTTTAATACATTTTTTGCTATTTTATTTGTTTTTTAATATTTTTTGCTACAATTTTTTAGTTGATGTTTTATAATTTGTCATTGACCTATTAATTTTTTGCATTTTAAATTTTTTTAAAAAAAATTTTTTGCAGGTTGCAGATGGCGGGAAAATAATGGGAAAATATTGGACAAAAAAAACCCAAAAAATATTAACGATAGGTCCTTGTAAAATTATTAGAGATAGGTCCCTAGAGCTAGAATTGTATAAAAATCTCTGCCTAAAGTTTAGGCTGCCTCCAACATTTGAAAGTTCAGTTCTGTTATAATTGTAACTACTTGCCTGCTTTCTCAAAATAGTTTCACTTGGGATGTTGTTCTGTCTCTCTGTCCCCAACAATTATATAAATTCCACTGCATGATCAGAGTTCTTATAGCTCAGGCTCTATGATTTGTATTCGTCGATAATGATTTCCATTTGCCTATTTTGCAGCTTCTCTGTAGATTGGCAATAATTTTGTGTGAATGACATGTGGCAACAATGATCTCTTTTACTATTATATACTATATACTCCCTCCGTCCCACCAGTAATGGCGCATCTACTTTTAGCACGTTATCCAAGACACATGTTCGGAAATTAATATCTTTACCTACGTATAATAACGGAAAATAAAAAGTTACTTTTCAGAAACTACGTGTTGCGACGAATTGAACAATCTCACATATGTATATATTATTGTTTATATATCTATTCAAATATGCGGTCAAACTTTGATGCAGAATAGTGCCCAAAAAGCCATTCGGCCATTACTGGTGGGACGGAGGTAGTACATTAATGAAATGATTTGATGTTTGTTTTCTTTTGTTGAGTCTGTAATGAGGTCCTATAATTTTAAACACCTTAAAAATTAGAGTCCGTCTCTTGAAAGACGGTTTTTCCATAAGTCATGGAAAGACCAAGGTTTAAAGTATAAATTAGAACAAATGAAGATAAAAATTTTGGGTTGTATGAATCGGGTTAGAAATTTTATTACTACTACACGTTGCATAATAAATTTTTAACATTGCAAGTAAGACATTTAATCTTTTATTATTCTCATTAAACCTCGTCTTTCCCAAGATTTTGCCTAAAAATTATAGCTCAAAATATAAATAATTATAATCTAATTTAAAGATGTATTGAAATAAAATTTGATTTATTGATCTAATTTTAAGGGGTGTTTTTTTCAAACCTCAATTTTAAGGCATTCATTCCGGGCTCAGACTACACTTTCACTCTGGGCTCACACTGCACAAAGTGCAGGTGTATTAACTAGTCAAATGGAAGGGGGAAATGTGGATTTGTCAAAAGTTTAGGGAACAATTGGTAATAAAGTAATAAGTCCAAGGCTTGGGGATGCAGACGTAAATACCTAATCCTATAGGTTAAGTTCTTCTTCGCCTCAACCTTCCGTTTCTCCCTATCCGCTCGCCGGTGGCCGAAAATGGATCTCCGGCCACACCTTATTCCTCAGCCGATAAACTACTTCACATATTCCGGTACCCATAACCATTCTCCGACGATCTTCTACTGCAAAAATGGGCTCAAATCAAACCACCCCGCCGCCGCCACCGACTCCGGCATAAAGTTCCGGGAGAAAATCCTCTACCTCGAAGCCCTCAACATCAACACAACCAAAGCCCTGGAGAAAAACCCAGACATCCGCGCGGCAAAGCTGCCATCTCTCCAATCCGTCGAGCTATGCATCTCCTCTATGGGAATAGACCGTTCTGCCCTCAGCCGGATTCTGGACATGTTCCCGGAGCTCCTCACCGCCGACCCACACGCCGACATCTACCCCGTCTTCGAGTTCTTACTAAATGACGTCGGAATCCCATTTCCCGACATCCGCGCCTCCGTCACCAGATGCCCCAGGCTACTCGTTTCCTCCGTCGAAAACCAGTTAAAACCCGCTTTCCAATTCTTACAGAATCTCGGGTTTTCCGGCCCGGATAAAATCACCGCCAAAACAACTCTCTTGTTAGTCTCCAGCGTCGAGCACACGCTGAAACGGAAGGTGGATTTCCTGATGGGATTGGGGTTTTCGTACGAGGAAGTAAAGGGCATGATCCTCCGGTCGCCGGGGCTGCTGACGTACAGCGTGGAGAACAATTTCCGGCCGAAACTGGAGTACTTCTTGTCGGAAATGAACGGCGATGTTGCCGAGTTGGAGAGGTTTCCGCAGTTCTTCTCGTTCAGTTTGGAGGGGAAGATTCGGCGGCGGCATCGGGTTCTGGTGGAGCATGGGTTGAGTATGCCTCTGTCTACCATGTTGAAGGTTAGCGATGGCGAGTTCATTTCCAGTGTGATCGAATTGCAGTTGCAGAGAACTGAGGAAATGACGATGTAGAATTGATTGTATATGTGTGGGGGTAATTGGTTTAAAGACGTTTGAACTGGAATTAGTGTGATGTAATAATGTATGATCCTCCTACGAGGAGGATCGTTTTTTGGTAGGATTGGTGAGAATGTAGGATTGTAGATTGTACTACTCCGAGGAGTATGAACTTTTCAAAGTTTTTTTTTTAAATGCTCGTGAAAATTGATTGAATAGCAGTTGGAAAGGGTGGAGGAAATGACAATATAGTGGGCTAATCGATAATCATGGCCGAGACGGAGAGAGAGGGGCTGAGTTGAGTGGCCAGGGCGAACAAGATTCGTAGTGGTTGAGGTGAGTGTGCGATGGGGGTGGGCGCCGGTTCAGATTAATCAATTTTAGGTTTATTTTGTTCGAATTATTCGGATTTGCTCCTTAAAGTCCAAAACAAAATCCGAACCGAATTCGGAATTCGTTTTCGTTTGAAGCCGAATTCAACCCGATAAATCGAATTGACAGTAAAATTTTAAAACTAATTACTAAAATCGAATAGTTTAATTTAAAATTAAATAAAAATATGTAATCTAATTTCTACATCATCAAAATCAAGTTTTCAAAATAAAAAAAAACCTACAATTACAATACAAATTCAACTATAACAATTTTAGCATTACATTTAAAATTAAAGAAAAATAGTTCGTTTTAATATTCATCTTCAAAACCTTCACATTCTTCAAGCGTTCAATCTCTCCACATTCACATTCACATTCACATTCACCTTCAAGCATTCCACAAATTTACTTAGGGTAACTTGTATTATTTACTTATTACCCCAAACTTACTTAGTCTTTAGAGTTTGGGGTAATTTTTTAAATATAAAAGATTGGTTCACCAACTTAAATTTATTTATAAATTTATTTATTTTTTATAATTTAATTATTACATATATTTAGTTATTTAATTAATTACCATTCAGTATTCGGTTCGGATTTCGGTTTAAGTTTTAATATCCAAAACCGATCCAAAAATCACATTCAAAATTCGGTTTATTCAATTCGGACAACCGAAAACCGTATATTAAATTCAGTTCGGATGATTTGAATTTGAATAATTTGTTTTTGGTTCAGTTTTTGAATTTTGGTTTTTTTCCCACCCTTAGTGTGCGATGGCGAGCGGAGATAAGAAATGGAGGAGAGGCGGTGGTAGTTGCGGTAAAATGAGAGGAAAAAATCACTTTAATTGGTAAGGGTATATTCGATGAACTCCCAATTTTTTGTCAATATCCTAAAAATAAAGTTATTTTAATTAGCACAGAAAGTTATAACCCCACAATTTGCATAAAAATATAGTTATTTGGACACTTCTTCATTTTGTAGAGTTATATTGGTATTTTGGGCCAAAAATTTGTATCAGGAGTGTATTTAACCCTTAACTTTTTGTACTCTATGTGTTACAATTTTCTTCGAATTTGAAATCAATCAACGTTATAGTGACAAGAGGAAATTGATGAATTTGACATCCCTCGACATCACCTTGAACCGGCCGAACGCGGATGCCGAAAAACCTCTTCAACGGAGATCACGCGTGATAAGGTCGAAGAAGGCGTGTCGCAGATCCGCCATGGTGAGGTTGATGGAGGCGCGGCCAAGACGCGGTCGACGGAGGCGCGATGGAGACTGGGCAGAGACGCTATCGACGAAGCTGAGAGGATGCAGATTTTGAATAAAATTGTGGATGTGAGATGAGGAGGAGGACTTTGAGTTAATTAGGAGGGGGTTTGAATTAATCTGGAGAGGAATTTGGGGATGAGGGAGAGGATTTTGTGTGAGGAGTTTGTGGATGAGAGAGAGTATACAGAGAGACAGGGAGAGGGGGAGAGAGAGAGAGTTTTGGGATGAAGGAAATGAGATGGTGAGGATGGGTAGAATGAGAGATGTAAAATTTTCATAAGAAAAATGTCTTTATAACCCTACTTAATTGACATGAGTGCTAATATAACCTTTCAGTATTCGAAAGTGTCAGCATAACCCTATATAGTTAGTGAAAGTGCAAAACTACCCATTCCGACTAATTTTGGAAGAAATTATATAAAAATGCTATTTTACGCCTCTGAATTTTTTTTAAATAATGAAATGACTATATTGCCCTTAACCCTAATTTTTTTATTTCCTTCTCTTCTCCGCCTTGTTGAACAAATCGACGCCAAGCTTCTCTTTCCTTTTCTTCTCCGTCGAGATGCTCTTTCTCCTTTTCTCCGTCGTGCTCTTTCCTTCTTCTCTTCTCCGCCGTGTTCTTTCTTTCTCTTCTCCGTCGTGTTGAACAAATCGACGCTGAGCTGAAGAGCTTCAACCCCAACCCCTCAAAATCTCAAACCGATGCCTCCAAATTTCAAATCGAAGTCGACAGTGGAGTCTCAAATTAACGCCGACTTGACGATGGCGCTGCCAGTGGTGGAGTTTTCAACTCGATGCCATAGGTCATGAGATGGTCGGAGAACAACGATGCGAGAGATGGACGAGGGATGGGTGGCGGGTGGGTTAGGATTTCCACGAGAGGCGGAGGAGGCACAGGAGACTCGAGTTTGGATGGGGTTGGGTGGTGAGAGGCCGAAGAACGACGTCGCGAGAGGCAAGTGGTGGACAAGGGCTGGGTGGCTGGTGGGAGTGGCCGGATAAGGCGCGAGAGGCTGGATTGCGAGTGGCCGAAGAACGACGTCGAGAGAGGCGGAAGAGGGCTAGGTGGTGGTGTGCTAGGGTTTCGACGAGAGGCAAAGGAGGCGTGGGAGACTTGAGCTTGGATGGGGTTATTTGGGGAGTGGCTGGTGAACGACGACGAGTGGTCGGGTTGGGTGAAACCGGGGGTTGGCGGTGGAGGGGGTTGGGGTAGGGGTAGGGGTGGTGGCCGGGTGGAGGTGGGACATAGTGGTGGTGGGCAACCGGGTGCAGGCGATGCAGTGGTGGGGATGGAGTGGGTGGTGGTGGCCTAGCGGTGGAGTATGTTTTAGATCAAAGGTTATTTTTGTCATTTTACTCCGGTCAATGCCGGAAATAGTGTTTTAGAGTTATATTGGCACTTAGGTCAACTAGTTAGGGTTATTTTTGCACTAAAAATTATCCGAAAGCTATATTGTTATTTACTCGAGTAGGTAGAATTATATTAGTATATATCTCAGTGTTCATTTTTGTAAGGATAATTATGTGTCTGAACATGTTGATTTTTTCCTAAAATGAAAAATGTGCAGATTTATTCAGGACAGAGTAAAAAGAAAATGTGCACAAATGAACGGGATGGGGGAACTATTGTTTTATCAAAAGAAAAAGGAAGAAAAGCAAGATAATCTATACTGGTAGCTCATCTGCATTTATTGTCTATTTGAAAGAATTTGCTTGGGCTTATTGAAACTACCCATTGGGCCAAATAATACATAGCCCTGGCCTGTTAGATAAATTTCTCAGAAAAATTGAAAGAAAATCTCAATTTTCAGAAGGGAGGGGAAAGAGGCAGAAAAAGACGAGGTAGAAATTTGAAGATGTAAAACAGAATTTGACGAGGTAAAATCTAATTTAATTTACAGATCAAAATTTCTAAACCCACAATCAGTGGGATCTTCAATGCAAGTCTTCGTTATAAGTGGAATGCATTCGAGCAAATATAAAATTATAATGGATAATTTTGCGTCTACTTTTTTTTTTTGAACTGAGATCCATCGTTCATATAGATGGGGATAAACTATTGAGTTCGGATATTAATGAGCTCATAGAAGAGTTATCTATCAAAATAACACTCTTATTGATATGTTAACAACAAATAGAACTACGCCAAGAGAATTGGTAATGTGTGAGGAAAAATCAATTCAAGAAGTCGTCTTTGGGTCGTAACGCGAAAAGATCACCTCTTTCTGGTAGAATCATCGTAATAACATCTCGGTTGAATTATCTGAAGTGAAGAAGTATACTTGAAATAACTTTTCTTGAGATCTTATTTCAACCCCGCAAAATCAAGTTCAAGACTTGAGATTGGTGTAATTTAAAGAATTACCATACTATCGGCTTAGATTGACAAGCCCTTTTCGAAACAATAAAATGAGAAATGAAACTTAGGAAGCAGACTACTAATGAATATCAACTTTTGCAATCAAGATCATGTACGGAGTATCTTTAATTTGCATTTTGCTTAATATTTTTACTAATCCGGTAATTCATCAAAATCCCCTTAATTATTTGTTGAAAGCTCGAGGATTTGATACCAGTCATTAATTTTTACCAAGCATCATTGGTAGACTTGAACTACTCCCTCTGGTTTTCTAACATTGGCTCCCTTTGACTGCAAATTTTTTCAAGGCATGTTTGACCATTAATAATTTTAATTGCATACAATAACACACGTCATGTGCGGTATTTTTGGATTCTCCGTAATACAAAGTTTTTAAAAAGTAAAATTTTATAGTCTGTTGTTGTATGAAATGAAAGTTATCGGTGGTCAAACATGCCTTGAAAAATTTTCAGAAAAAAAAAAAGAACCAGTATTAAAAAACCAGAGGGAGTACATTCTTCGGCTTCAATATGAACCGAGTTAAAAATTTCTTATATTGTCCCCACCGACCTGCATTATCTCTTCAGAATATTATTTAGGGTACATTTATTTTTAGAAAATATTTTCCCTTGTCCTTTTTTACAGCCCTAACCCAGGCTAGGGCTTATCTCCAACTGCAACCCTGCCCTGGTGAAATTTCGGACTCTGACATCTTTTCATTAGTTTGCATTATTTCACATCGCGGTGAAAATTCATAGCTGGGAAAATAACCATGTTTAGATCCTTTGGTACATAAATGGGACAACGCCAAATAATTAAATACAAGAAAAAAGTGCATTTATGTCCCCTAGTTCTTGTGTATATGCAGATATACCCCTTAATTTTTTTAAAGTGCATTCATACCCCTGTCGTGGTCAGAAAACTTGATCAATTTTGGTCATTTCCTGATTCAATAGAAATGACGGTTTAATTCCGGTCATTCCTGGATTCGGCGAAAACGGTCATTTCTATTGAATCCGAGAATGATCAAAATTGACCAATTTTTCAAACCACAGCAGGGATTCGTATGCACTTTAAAAAAAACTTGGGGGTATATCTGCACATACACAAGAACTGGGGGGTATGAATGAGTTTATCCCTAAATACAATATTGGGCATTTTGGAATTGGGGTTCTATTATGTAACACGGGATGGATATCGATTAGGTGGCCGAACCTTGCTTCTAAACACCAAACTTGGAGGACAGAGTCTCAAGGTGATAGGAAGACTCTCTTATACTAAAATCAAGAAAAAGGTGTTTGCTCCGAGTTTTGAAATTAGAACTTTTGTATTTACATGGATGATCCCTATAAATTCTCTAAATCATACTAGGTTGTATATGCTTTGATTAGGAGATCTTCTGGTCATGATGGACTCCAATTTAGTGTCAATATCATGACCTATTTGCGTGGGTTTTAGTTCAGCCATCATTGATAGAATGTAAAACCCACACATAATTGTGGTTGTGTGTATTCATATATATACTAAGTACAAAGGGTATACAAGGCAGAATCAGATATGGAAAAGGAA